>NJET01000067.1:50413-63625 GCA_002591415.1 Ophiocordyceps australis | reverse complement strand
AAAACAAAAACAAAAACATGCCCACAACGTTGAGGCCTTCAAAGCTCACTTTTTGAAATGGCCAACTTTTTCAAACTCATCAAACTCATCACCCTCACAAAATTACCTTTGCAAAAGCATTCTCATCACCCCAAAAAGAGTTTCTCGTCAACACTACCAGCAGTCACATCACATAAAGAGACTTTTCTTCCATCACAAGCCGGGACACTTCACATTTCATAACCCTCTTTTTGCTAAATTCCCATCAATCCATTACGGCATGGTAGCAAAAAAAAAGTGTGTTGCTAATCGTACAGTTACCGAGTGCTAATCGTATAGTAACTCGAAATTTTTAGGTACCTTTCCGGGAAAAAAATACCCGCTATATAACTAGACCTTCCAACTAGCTAGACCTTTCAACTAGCCAGACCTTCCAGACCTTTTCAGACCTTACCAGAGCCATTCAGAGCTAGCCAGACCTTCTAGACCTTACTAGACCTTGCCAGAGCCATTCAGAGCCAGCTAGAGCCTATAAGACCTTACTAGAGCCTGCCAGGGCCTGCCAGACCTTCTAATCAGCCAGACATTCCAGCTAGCTAGACTTACTAGACTTGCTAGACTTTGCCAGAGCCTGCCAGAACTTCTAATCAACCAGACATTCCAGCTAGCTAGACTTGCTAGACTTGCTAGACCTTGCCAGAGCCTGCCAGACCTTCTAATCAGCTAGACATTCCAGCTAGCTAGACCTACTAGACTTGCCAGACCTTACTAGAGCTAGCGATATAAATAATACTTTTTTACGTAGCGATTTTAGAGCTAGAAAGATACCTCTAATAAATAGATTCTACCCCGCAGTACTTTAAAATTAGGGGTTACTATACGATTAGCACTCGTTGACTATACGATTAGCAATACTCTTAAAATTATGGGTTACTATACGATTAGCATTCGGTGACTATACGATTAGCTATACTCAAAAAAACAAACAGACTCGGTAGCTAAATGCCGTGGCCTACTTCCCCAACCACCTTTTCTTCGTCTTGCGCTTACACACCAAAGTCACCAGACTTGTCCGGTCCATCTCATCCAACAAAGGCGCCACACGCTAGCTATTGCCAGTCACACCACAGGCTGCAACATCAATGTTGCAAGTCCACAAGCTCCATATCGGAGCTCTTCTGCAAAATATTCGGGGGCACATTCGTGACGCACATACATTCATCATTTGGATGGCCCAATCTTCTTCCTTGTAAAGTGTAAAGTTGGGTATTGCGGGTGTCTTGATACGACAGTCCAGCGCAAACGCTGCTCGCCTGTTTTCGCTTTTAACGCTGCTAATTAACAAAAATCAAAGAGCCTATCCCTCTTGTGCCAACATTGATACCGCGGGCTCTATCAATATACTTGGCTCATTCTCTTTGAGTGGCTGTGAAACATTATTCAAGGGACTGCGAGCTGTATCACCATTAGCCTATAATTCGCTCATACCGACTAGTATGGGCCAATGCATGCATGCATGTACCTGGACTGCCAGAGCTTCGTGGCGAGCAAGCAAAACGTGTCTTTTTCCCATGGTTCAAGTTTTCCTGTCTAGCAACTGTTGCCTTCTCCTCGGTTGCTTTCTCCTCGACTGATTCCTCTTCGATCGATTCCTCCTCGATTGCTTTCTCCTCGACTGATTCCTCCTCGATCGATTCCTCCTCAATTGCTTTCTCCTCGACTGATTCCTCCTCGATCGATTCCTCCTCGCTTGATTCCTCCTCGATCAATTCCTCCTCAATCGATTCCTCCTCTATGCAAGAGAGCGCGTCGCCTTGCCAAAACTGTAAGCTGTCAAGTACCTTGTGTGAAAACAAAAAAAAAAGGGAGATGGAGTAAAGACTGACTCGAGTTTTCCCGCTTGGCCGTTTGCATGGCAGCAAGGGTATCATTCTCTGTAATACTTATAAGCTTCAAACTAGTCCGTATACAAGCACTTCACCAGCTCCAAAAGACTGACTAATTGTTTCGAGCGCCTCTGAAGGGGAGCGTGGCCGCATGGATGCAGTAGGGCTTGGCGACATGCTTCGTCTTGGCTGGGAAGCGCTGGCGGTACCGTCTATAATAGCCATGTAAACGTCCAAGTCGCCACCTAAACGACACAAAACATGACATAGACTTACTAGTATTGTCTTGAATCATGGGTGTAGGCTCGCGTGAATAATATTGCGTCTTGATGACAGTATCATCTGGAAGGCCCTCTGGCTTTGCATTTGCAGTATTCGTAGCAACTTGAAAAGTTTGAGGCTCGGGGGGTCTAGTTGCTCTCGGCCTCGAGGTTTCAAGGTAGTTCGAGTAAGCGACCACGGCAGCTTCTCTCGACGCTGCACGAGGCACTCTTGTAGCTTCAAATTCAAGGATCATTAGCCGATAAGAAAACAAGGTTCAACAGGCCATACATACCAGAGGTTCCGCTCGTCAGGGGGCGACTTTGCAATACTACCACAAAACTAGTCAATATTGCCGAGCCGCGCAAGGAAAACAGAAAAGAGTCAGAGTATTGAGTGCTCACCAGTCAAAAAACGCGGCTTATGCTTGATGCACTCTTGCAGCGCATCTTGAAGCATTTGTATCTTTTCGCCAAGCTCTCTTCGACGAACCTGGTTCTCGGCCGGCTCGCCCACCAAGTCTTGGAGCTGCTCAGATGTCATGTTGCCCACCATTGCGGGTGTAAAAAGGGTGGGCAAGTCGTTAATCAGACAACCCTCAATGGCCAGGTTCATGACATTGTCAGAAAAGGTACGATGGGATATCTGCATTGCCCTTGTCAGCCCTTGTTTGGCCACAGAGCCGGATGCATTTGTCTCAAATACCTCGTAGTGGCATTGAACAGAGTTAACAACGTCATCAACGCTAGGTTTCAATTCACATAGATTCTTAACGTCTCGAACTGCAGCAGCCACCATGTCGTGTGTCAACCTGGGCTGTTCGTGGTTTCCCGTCGGGCGTGGCCCCAAGGCCTTCATCAAAGCCTGCGAAAGTCGGTGGCATGAGCGCCTCGAAAAGCTGCGTCGAAATTCAGCATCAATGGGCTGCGCAAATCCCTCGCTGTAGGGGCGAATCAACTCTCCAAGCCTCTCTTGAAGAAGCTTTTCCTTCTTGTCAAAAAAAGGATCCACAACGTTTCGAAGAATGGCCAGAGTTGTGCCAACAGTGCCCAAGATGTTTTCTGTGACATGACGAATAAGCTGGTCGACAAAGGCCTTGGCAACAACCGTCACCTGTCCAACGTGAAGCTGTGCAATCCTTTGCCAAGGTGAAAGCTGTTGGCGGAAGAATTGGATAGCAAACTCGTGGCTAAAGGTGTCGGAATATTCGGAGCCACGATTGATAACTGCATAGCGCTGCAGCCTCTCTCGAAGGTCAGAAGCGGTTACATATTCTGGACATGGAAGGTCCCACAAAGGCGAATCCATAAATGACTGGAGGTAGAGTGATAGCACGTCGGCTTCGGCGCTCATATGCCCAGCAACCGGAACAACCGTTTCAGCCCCTTTCTTCAGCATCGTCTGGAAGAAAACGCGGTGCAAGGTGAATAACTGGGCGCGTAGCTTGTGATCCTTGCCGTTGAGACCGCCAAAAAAAGCGTCTCTATAACGTCCTTGAATGCCATCTCTTGCCAAGCGTTGAAATTCGCTAGCAGCGTCGATCAAAAAAACACGCATTTCCTCAACACTGCTGCGGGGCTTTCCAAGACGCTCCATTTCGCTAAATTGCTGTTGCAGCTCTGTTTCAAGGCTGAAAATCAGAGCGCTGAGGCTGTTGCTCATGAAATTTTCAATGACACGACTGAGCTTGCGTCGAAGACTGAAAATGCCACGGTTATCGAATGGAACCGAATTCCAGGGCGCCATATCAAAGAAATGCTTCTCTTTAATATCCCGCTCTTCTAGGCTGTCTTGGGCAACTGCATTGTTGCGGAGAACGTGCCATCCCAAAGGCAGCTTGTACTCCTTGCATCGATTACACACCAGCTGCAAATACGCGTTTCCATCCGAGGAACTAGCTTGCGAGAGCTCAGGATTGGTGATGATGCCCATGGTTCGCTTCAGAGACGGGTCAAATTTCTTGAGCATGTCCAGATTCACCTGGTCGTCAAGTTTTTCGTTTGCCGACGCAACGACAAGAATGATGCTGTTTTGCTGACTCATGTAGCTCTCAACAACATCGTCCACCGCCTCCTTGTCTTGAAGCGAATCGGGGTTCTCATCGTCGGTAACCCAGCCGGGCAAGTCCACCACGTTTACAGGCTGCAACTGGGGGCCCTGAACTTCGATGCGCAGCGGGTCCTTGCTGAAGCCTCTCGAATCCTCGAGACCCGTAATCTCGATAGCCTCTTGGATAATTTGGGGGACATCATGCGATGAAAAATGTGAACGCTCGATCCTAATGATTGGATGCGACTCATCGAGAGAACCCACGCCAATAGTGATGCGAGTTTCTGGAGCCGGATGGAGAGACAGCTCCGTGGCAAAGTGAGTATAGGCATCCTTCTTGTTTACAAAGCGAATGTGGGTTATGGCCTCGAGGACAGATGATTTGCCAGTCGACTGATTGCCCACAACAATGATGCGGGGAATCGTGGCCAGCTCTTCCAAGCCAGCCAATTTGAAACGTCCCATCAAAGCGCCCAGAGCAGAGGCATTGTCCGTCATGAGCTGCTTGAGCACGGCAGAGTCGAGCGACACATCCATAGCTGTTGCAGTAGCCATGTCCAATATGGTAGCTCTGTATGCTGTAATGTGAGTGTATAATAGCTGTTAACCCTGTGTTGATGGTCAAGACGTCGAATCAAACTGATAGCAAAAAGCGATGTTGTGCTGTTATGGGAGCATGGCCAAGAGTGTCCAAAGCAAAAGACACGGGTGGCAAAAAAGAAAAGAAAGATTTTCCAAAGAAGACCACGCCCGAGATAAAAGGGCTGGAGCCAGGGTTGGACTCTTAAAGTGACTTGCCGAGTGACTTCATCGGCCCATCATTTCACTTGCTCCGAGATTTGTGACTGGGGAAAGAGCCATCAACCACCATGCGAACGTGCAGAAGGTGTTGCTGCCACTTGAATAAGATACAAGGCAGTGATGTTTAGTAAGCGAAGCAGAGAAAAAATGCGACTTGAGGGCGATTGGAAAAGATGCAGAAAAAAAAGGAGCTTCTGCATCACCTCGATATTTCCACAACTAAGCCGCCATCACCACCACCTTACCCACAGCCCCTGTTGGCATATCAGAGATTAAAATGTCAGAGCACTCTTGACAGCAATTTAAAAACGACATCGCAGTGGAGACACCTTATATTTCTTATTGAGTTTTCTCTGGTATCCCCCAAGTAGAAGCGGGGAAGATGCCCCGCGCTGGCATTTTCTCTAGAGAGCTCTTGATTGTGTCTCACCATGGCCTTTTCAGATGAATGATGATTATCGCATTCCTCCCCAACCTCCTCTGACGATAGACGACGAGGTTCTTCCTTGCTAACCTCCTCAAAAGTCTCAGAAAAGGTAAAACCAAACGACATTAAGAATTGCAGAGCGTCTCGGGTTTTGAGGCAGACGAGTTAGAAGCAGATGGCGCCAGTTAGATCTGCTCCACTGGCAGGTAAATGGACGCAAACCGGACCTCGGTAATGAAGGAGGTCCACGGCTCATGGACGTCACAAGGCTCCTTAGGGGGACAAGACATTTGGAGTTGATGAGGGCCTTGGAGTAATGTACATCGCTGCCGGGCGACCCGAACAGTCCTGTGAGGAATAAGCCACGGGATTCATGTGTAAACTGTTGCTTGTTTGCTTGGGTACGCTTGCTCGATGGCGGGAGTATTCGTTCTCTTGTTCTGTTCATAGAATTGAACTCGACATGAGACCCAACCGTTTACCAGCCTTGTAATCGTGTCCATAGGCGGGTAAGGGTAGCAGTATTAAGGGCCGTCGTGTAAGTAGCAGAGCAAAATGCACCCAACAATGGCAAATCTGGTAGTCGTAATGTGTTGTAGTAGACTGGGAGCATTAGTTGGGTCCCCTCGCTCTCCTCTTACGCTGTAAGCAGCAAGAAGGCTGGCAAACGCCGTTGCCCAGCGAACGGCGATAGACTGTAAAAAAGCGACAGGATGAGCTCTTGTGCTGTAAGAAACAAAATGACAGCAAATAATCTGAGAATAATGATACGCTCGCGTTGGCTGAGGGCTTCAGCTTAGCCCTATCGCCCCCTCGTCTAATGCATGTTGGAGAAAAAAAAGAAGAGAAGAGTTGGACAAGAGGGACAGACAAGCAGCTAAAAGCAAAATCTTGGACTACCTCGCATGATGTAATGCCTACCTAGTAGGTGTCTTGGGTAGGAAGGCACTATCTTTTCCGAGGAAGGCTGTGGCAAATTGGAAGTGGAAGGGGCAGATTTTTGAATCATTTACTAATTCTACACTTCTTACTGTACACGTACCAAGGTTGGCCAATCAAGACTTTGTCTCCTGTCCAATCCTCTATGCTGTGGTGTGGACTTGGTCTGTAGTCGGCCTCTCAGCACTCTCCACATGGCCACCATGTAGCGTCTCTTTTTCTCCTGCGCCCGCAAAGGGACACGCGCCTGGCACTACATCGTCGAGGATGCGCTGCCCGTGTAGATAACCCTCGGGCTCAACATGAGCATCCCTCAAACTGGCGCTCCCGTACTCTGCGCCGTCTCGTACATGCCACTTTGCCATGAGGTCGTTTTGGATCCAAATTACTTTTCCAAGTGCCTTGATTAGGGCCGTCTTGCGCGGCAGCGACATGCGCGGGTGTGACAAGATGGCTTCCGTCATGATGTCTTGGATGAAGCCGAGACAGACGCCCAAGTGAATGTACTCGATGTGCAGAGGGTGTTTTCGGCCCAAGCCCACGTGCATCATGCTACCAAAGGCTTTTAGCATACAGGTGCTGGTAGCAGCTTTTTGCCCAAGGGGGAAAAAAAAGAGGGGGTTTTTCCGACTCACCCAACCTTGTCGAGGTACTCCCAAAAGCTCATTTGGCTTGGATCAGAGCAGAGCTTGTTGAGGTATGCACGGAGGAACATTTTGCGGTGCATAATCTGCGGGCTATTCTCGTCTGGCGCCTCATCAACGGGGCCTTGAAATGAGGTGCTGCGAGTTGTAAAGGCGCGGGCGGTGATGTCATATTGGAGCAGCTTCTTGTAGACAATGTTGACAATGGCGGGGATGAGGGCCCTGATGTATTTGGCGCCGGTGATGAGGGCCTCGATGTCTCCTGTAGTCATGAGTTTTTTTTCTTTTGCCTTGGGCATGGGGCAAGGCTAAAGAGTGGCGTACGGCTAGAAAAATCGAGAAAGGAGTGGAGGTAGAGGATGCGGGCTTCGAGGTTTGTGTAGAGGTCTCCATGGTCAATGTGTTTGATTGGTATGGAAGATGCCATGACGATGAAAGAGGGGGTTTAGATGTATTGAGAGGAAAGCTTTTTTTTTATTTTTAAAGAAGAGTCACTTGATTTAAAAGTTTGGAGGAACGGCTGTCCTTTTTTACTCTTTTGACCGCTAGGCATTCTTCCCGGGCAGAACATGCTGCCATGACACGAGTATAAAGATGCCCTGATGGTGGTGTGATGAGAGCGGAGCCGCCAGCCTGTTTTGGGGGGGGCTGGCGGCTGACGAATCTGGCCATTAAGACGTTTCTGATTCGTTGGGCGGTGGAGGATGTTTGGTGGTATATTCGTGGAGGGGATGGGATTTGGGAGTTTGGGTAGTTTGGGAGACAAGGAGGAAGAAGAGAAATGGTGTGGGATGATGGGGGCGATGAGAGAGAATGGGCTGTATTGGCGTACAGTGTGGGCAAGGTTTGAGAGCGTTGGAAAGAGTACAAACGCTCTTTTGACTAGATTTCCAACACGGGTAATGGAAGATATCGTCCGGGTCTGTAATTTATTTTGTATAATTGTTTTATGATGATTCGTATCGTGGAGGTAGTATTGTAGAATCCCTTTCCTTCTCTAGAGCTCAATAGCAAGTATACCCGCACCGTCACCAACACACACCCCACACTGTATCACTACCTCGTAAAAAACCCTCTTCTCTTGACAAACCTCCTTCACACCGACCTCGAAAAAATTTCTCCCCCCCCCCCAAAAAACAAACCAATCCCACCTCGATACCCACACTCACCGGCCATGCTGCCCACGACGCTGCACGCGCCGCCCGAGCGGAGCGAAATGATTGCGCTAGCCGAGTATGAGACGCAGACGCCCGTGTCGTTTATCAGCGGCAAGCCCATTCTGCACCACCACGCCGAGGGCGCGACGGCGTTTGTGTATGCGGAGCAGAGTGGAGGGATGGCGCTGTTTGCGCGGAAAGAGGGCGAGGGGGAAGAGGTGGAGCGAAAGGTTGATGTTTATGTCACGTCTGCGTGAGTTGATGATTTTTTTTTCCCCCAAGGCTGGTGACGTGAATGCGTAATGTTTTTGTCCATTTCAACATGTTTGGCCTGGCATGTGGATAAAGGCTTGGTGCTCGTCTTGTCTATTCCCATCGTGTTTTGGCCCGACATGTGGATAAAGGCTTAATGGTCCTCTTGTCTACTTCATGTTTGGCATGGTTTGCTAACCTCGAGACAGGAGCTTGACGCTCTTTAGCCCCGACACACAAACCGGCGTCTCGATTCCATACCCCTCCATTGCCATTCACGCCATCAAGCACCTCGACCCCCCAATCCACAACCAAACCCACGCCGTCTGGCTGCAGCTCCAACTCTCCGACTCCACCGACGAAGCCGAATCCCTTGACCTCTGCCTCATCCCCCCACCCCCCAGCACCGCAAAACTCGTCTTTGACGCCATTTCCGCCTGCGCCGAGCTGCATCCCAACCCCGAGACCGAGTCTGGCGACGAAATGGATCGCATCGTGATTGGTGGCGCGCCGGAGCACGTGGCGGTTAATGGCTTCGAGGGGGTGCTGCACGGCTCCTCGACGGGGGACTTGCCGCCGCCGATGCCGGGCAGTGGCGGCTGGATCACGGCGGAGAATGTGGGTGATTATTTTGACGATGAGGGGAACTGGCGGGAGAGGGAGAGCGAGGGCGGGGGGAGGATTCGTCGGCATGAAGAGGTTGAGCCGGCGGGGGTAAATGGCCATGGGGAGGAGACGAATGGTGATTCCGAGAACAAGCGGCCGAGGGTGGAGTAGCAAAGGGGGAAGGGTCTGCCTGGTATGGATGATTGCAGAGCGAGGCGTTTGGGCATGGCGTCTTGTAGGCAAGGATAGGGCGAGGGGGAAAGAAGGGCTGGCATGGCCTTGACAAGTCGTGTTTCTAGAAGCCAGTCGTTGCTGCATCGAATGAGATGGGTTTACGATTAAAAATGGGACAAACAAGACATTGTGAAGTCAATGGGAGCATTTCTATTCGCACATTTTTACTAGCTTGGCGTTAGCTTATGCGTCGGGCTGCAAAGATGGGATACGTGGGCCGTACAATATTTTCAAAGGCTTCCATGGCGCCGTACGTGGCATAGTCATTGTAAATGTACATGCCAAACTCGTCCGGGTCGCGCTTGAGGCACTCGAGAAGCCACCACTGGCCGCGGTCAATGCCATTTTTGGAGAAGCACCAGACATGCTCGGCCCCTTGGGCCCATTCTCAGTCATTTCATCCAGCGTCCGCAGGGCAACATCCTGGCGCTTCATGTCCGCAGCCTTGAGCCCCAGCTCCTTCTTCTTGCTCGTGACCTAGGGCCAGTTTGGCGCGCCACCGCTTTACGCTACCAAGCGTCAATTCTCGCGTCGGCGTCGCGTCAAGCGTGGCCCACTAGACGGGAATGCCAGCCGCGGCGAGCTTGGGAGCGCACTCGGCGGGCATGACGCGTGGAATCATGAGCTCGCCTTTGGGGTTACGCGACATGTGTCGGATAACGGCCCACGGATCAATGGGCTTGTGGTCCAATGTCTTGGTCTTCTTGGCAGACGTCTTGGGGGCAGAGCCGGAGTCGGGGTGAGCGGCTCGCTTGGGATGAGCTGCGGCGGTGGCTTTGCGAGAGCAATGAGAATGAGGGTCAACAAGTCAACGATTGGGTTTGGTGTCAATGAGCAAAAAAGGACGAGTGTAGGTGGCTAGAGTGTGCACAGGGGCAGAGTCCGAATCGTATTTGAGCCATGTTTTGGAAAAAACTCTTCTAGGGCTGCGGGGGAAAAATCTGCCATTAATTGATCCCCGGACGGACAGTTTATCGTTGTAGCGATGCTTGCTTCTGGGTTTTGGCGACAATTCTATGTGGTTGGCTTCTTTCTGAGCGTCGCGTCACGTGGCGCGTGCAATATCGTTACAACCAGACACTAGGCTGTAATTGGCATCATTTCGTTAGGGACTGCTGAGGCAGCGCTTCAATACCGTTTGGCCCTCTTCATTGTCAAGGGACGCTTGCCCTGTTGTGGTTGGCCACTTGCGACCTGTTTTCCGGCACGTTGAGCCCAAACAGGCAATGTCTTGCCCCTCTTGCCTTTTTCTCTTGTCGTCTCTTATATAGCTTGAGCTTTGCAATCCACGTCATTCTTGTCGGCGGCATGCATTGCGCAAAGGCGTAAAGACTTTTGCTAATCACATAATAAATCGCATACTTTGTATCCTCGGGTTCTGCAAGGTCCCGACGCCAAACTTTTAAACCAGCCAGTCAGGACCAGAGCCGGGGCCGAAAACGTGAATGGCGTCTTGTTTTGGCTCAGCACTCTGTGTGTTGTGCCATTAGCAAAAATCAACAAACACGACGTGGATGAAAAAGCCAAATTGTTGAATAAAAGGAGCAGTCTGCTTTGCCACATGCACTCGACAAGATTGTATCTCAACACCTACTATCAGCCAAAGCCAGTTTCTCGAAACACGTTGCCAAGTGAGCCCAAGACCCATGATATTGGCAAATGGCTCTTTTTTTTCCTCATTTCCACCTCGTTGCATCTTGCTTGCATCACTTGCTAACCCTGCCCCACCCCTTTGCAGACCACACTTGCCAAGATGAAGGCAGCCCTCCTCCTAGCCATGTTTACCTGGTGCTGCCTGATGCCAGCCACCATGGCCAAGGAGCGCAAATGGCCATTTGACTGGCAATGGCCAGAGGGATGGAAATGGCCCAACCCGATTGGAATGCGACCGCCCGTGATGATGCCAAGAGGACTAGTCTTTAGGCTTTCCTTTCTATGCGCAGGCAGCCGTTTTGGCGAGGACTTTTCCACCGATGTTGGCTTCTGGAACAATGGCTCCGTCCTGCTCGACTGCGCCACCTGTCCCACGACTGATTTCTCCTTTATTGTCGGCCGCATGTGTGAAATGACGGCGGCGCGTGTCTCGGCGCGTGGGCGTGGCTTTGCCGAGCCAACCTGCTATATAATCACGCTGAGCATGAGGGATCATTGGCCCCAAGTTCCTCACATACTTGTCAAGACTGCAAAACACAAACTTAAAGTCCAAGTGAGTTTTGTAAATGGCAGGGGACGGTCAAGAAGACTTGATAAGCTACTGTGGCAAAAGAATCGCATCAGGAGCTTGGAGAATTGTAATTAGCTAGTTGATGCAAGAGGCTGTCTTTGCTGTATAACCAAGGATTTTGGGTAGACTTTTGCTAATTGCACAACACCTTTTTTATTTGCTTCCCATGTCCTGTGGGTTAAGCATTTTTTGAGTGTTGGGACTAGAAACTCGGGCAAAATTATGTTTTGACGATGCGCGTCTTTGGCCTGTGCCGAGATGTGCATGCAGCCGTGAAGCCGTAGACACGTGTCCATGATGCAGCCGTGCACTATATTGTCAGCGATGCAGCCCGATGCATATACAAACTTTGGACCTGCCTGCTTCTTATTGTTTTCAAAAAGACCCACCAGCCATCTTGTTTATCTATAGAAGAAAAAGGAAAAGAGAGTCGGGCGTTTATAAAAACCAGCAGAGTATTTCTAACCGCACAGAAAAAAGTAATGTTTGTTTTATATATATCCAAGCCTCGCATCCTGGCACATGAATACCCCCCCCCCTCGCCAATTTACAAACCACACCAGAGACCTCTTGATCTCTATTATACCACAGCATGGGCCGCAACAATCACTACGAGTGTGCCACGTGCTGGAAGCAGTTCCCCTCTGGCAGAGCAGCCCGCGACACCCACGTCGAAGTCAAGGCGCACCGCCGGCCAACCCACGAATGCGACTACTGCCACCGACACTTTACCCAACGAGGTTTTCTCTTGCAGCATTTGGAACGAATAATACCGAGGGGCGATTCAATCCTAGAGGACCCACACGCCGCAATGGCCTTCCGCGACAAGGACTGCTACTGCTGCGGCATTGACTTCACCAACGATTGTTCCCGTGTAGAGCACGAGCACGAGATACACATCTACTGCGGCGACTGTCACCAATACTTTGCCTGTGCGCATGATCTCAAGCAGGCAAGTCTTGATTTTTTTTTCTTTTTTTCTTCCCCCGCGCTTGTGGAAAAAAAAATCGTAGCTTCTCCCCATGATGTGGCTAATGGCTGGTAGCATCTCATGGCTCACGAGGGTATTAGCATCCCGTGCTTATTTTGTGAAAAGGAGTTTACAGAGTTGTCGGGTGTAGTTGACCATGTTGAGCGGGGCCACTGTCTCAAGGGGCCGCGAGATGGCCGGCTTTACTTTTATCAAAGAATACGGACAAAAGACCCGTATGGCGTCTGGACATTGCAAGTGAATCGCTGGATGGGCTTTGTCAATCCTCGGGTGGATTGGTCCAAGTGTAGCGATAAAGAGTACATTTGCCACTTGTGCAATCGCAAGTATAATAGACTTGGACGCCTGTGTCTGCACCTAATGGAAGAACGACGTAAGGATTACGAGTTTTGCTTTTATTCACGCTTGTCTTGGTTATTTTGTTACTTTTGGAGAGAAGAAACTAATGCAGCGCAGACAAGCAAGAATTATACCACTGCCCCAGAACGTCATGTTACAAACGCTTCAATTCTCTAGCCAGCATTCTGCGCCACCTTGAAACGGAAGCGTGCCCCATAACCACTCACGAAAGCGTCGCCCTGTACTCGCGTTTCTTTTTCCAAGACTGGACGCTGGAATCTCTTGTACGACATGCGGGCAATCATTCGGCAGATATTCGTCGCGAGTTGGACGATGTTGAGAACCTGTACCTTCCGCCGCCAGTCGATTTTCCATATTACTGGGAGCGCGAGTAGTTTATACAAGCGTATATATATATATATA
>NJET01000067.1:11526-49832 GCA_002591415.1 Ophiocordyceps australis | reverse complement strand
GCGGCGCCGACATGGCTGTTGCAGTGGTGGAGCGCACGGGCGTCAAGATTGAGCGCAGCAAGGGCAAGGCGCGTGTGAGCAAGGAGCGGCGGAGGGGGTGGGAGGATGTGAATAAAATGGCGGCCGAGGGCAAAGTGGGTGGGAATGGTGGGAATGGGTTTGGCGTCTTGGTGGAGGATGAGGAGATGGGTGGTGTGGAGGAGGAGGGGGGTGGTGAGGAGCGGGGAGGAGAGGGCGAGGGTGAGGAAAAGGTGGTGGAGGAGGATGGGGATGAGATTTTATAAAAAAGATGAAGCAAGATGAGTTGGAGCAGTTGTAAAGCCAAGGACGGTTGAACGATATGGGTTGGAGCAGATTTAGCCAAGGACGGTCGAGCGAGATGGGTTGGAGCAGATAAAGCCAAGGACGGTCAAGCAAGACGAGTTGGAGCAGATTTAGCCAAGCACGGCCGAGCAAAATGTACACACCCGACTTGTCAAACATGGCGTGGCGTCTAAGCAGTCTTTTTCTCTTCTTGTTTAAAAAAAAAAAAAATCTTACTCCACACTCTGCCCATCCTCTCCTCCCTCACCCGCCCTACTCCCCTTTTCCTCAACAAACAACCTCACCATGTCCTGCTCCCTCACCTCAGTCCTAGTCTCCATCCCGCCCGCCAACTCCACCGCCCTCCTCACCCTCTCCATCAACTCCTCCTTATCCTCCTCCTTCACACTCCCCATCTTGACCCCCTTTTTCCTCTTTCCCACCACAATCTCAACCCTACACCCCCTTGTCAGCAAAGTCGTTAGCTGCAAGCTCAGCTTCCCCAGATCCTCCTCCCCCCACACGACGCCCAGCTCCTTGACCTCCTTTTCCAGCACCACCTCGTCCTTGCCCATAATATACAGCCTCGCCATGCCCTGCAGCCTCGACTCCGCCCTTGTTTCTACCCCGCCCACCTCGCCCACCGCGCTCTTCACCCGCCGCAAAACCTCTTCCTTGTCCTCGTCCGCCATTTGCGTCATCTTGGTCCCCTTTTTCCTCTTGCCCACCAACACCTCCACCCTATACCCCTTTGCTAGGAAGCCCTTTAGCTGCCTCATCTTTATCCCCAAGTCGTGCTCCGCAATGGCCCAGGTGAGCACCACTTCTTTGAGCTTCTTGTCCAGCCCTTGCCTCTTGTGCAGCTCGCGCTGCTTGGCGGCTTGGGCTTCCTGCTTGCGGGCCAGTTGGGACCGCACCATGATTTTGCACACTGCTGGCTGGCCCTCCTTGGCGCGCTGCAGCATAATCAAGACTTCGTGGTTTTCTAGCCGCGATATCACTTCGCCCGTGCGAAAGGGGCCAGCGGGGGGGCCGTCCCCGTCAATAACCATGATTGTGCGGTCTTCAATCTCAATGTCTTGGGGTTTCTGCCGGGTGGAGGCCTTGGGGCGGCTGGTGGAATAGGCTCGATGAGGCATCGAGTTGCGCACCGACAAGAGGTGCGGTATCGGGGGCACATGGCGGGCGCGCAGAGGCAACAAGAGGTGGGATAGAGCGCAAAGACGTAGACATTCCATGGTGATGGGTCCATGGAGCGCCAATCGACGCGTGTTGCTTTACCCAAGCTCCCAGGCCGAGTTTCTCTTGCTCAAACAATGACGACTTGAAAAAAAACAAAGTAACCCCAACTACAGATGCAGAGGTAATCAGAGCTATCAAGCTACCCTACATCCCCACCCCGAACCCCACATCGGTGAATCTCGGTGAAGCAACCTCATCCCTTCCCCCATCCTCATGCCCACGACGGCTCTTCAAATGGCCTTGTTCACACCCAGCCGCATCTTCAGCACCGCAATCTGCGTCGTCAAACTCGGCTGCACATTCCACCTCGTCACCACCTACTTTTTCCAACTCTGCTCCGTCGCCGGGCCTTCAATGTTGCCCACGCTTTCTATCCAGGGCGACTGGGTCGCCGTCAATATGCGCGCCCGCCACGGCCGCAACGTCAAGGTTGGCGACTTGGTCTTGTACAAGATTCCAATAAAAAAGTACGACAGGGGGCTCAAGCGCGTTATTGGCATGCCGGGCGACTTTGTCTCTGTGGGTGATGATGGCGACTGCGTGATTGAGGTGATGGCCCCTTTTTCCCTCGTTAACATCTACACAACATCTATACATCTACTCCTCCTTCTCCACTCCTCTCCTTCTTCACTCCCTTCCCCCCCCAAAACTAACAAACTCCCACCCCCTACAGGTCCCCCAAGGCCACTGCTGGATCCAAGGCGACAACCTTTCCATCTCCCGCGACTCCCGCAACTTTGGCCCTTTACCCCTCGCCCTCATCACCGGCAAGGCCGTTGCCCAGATTCTTCCCTGGCGCCAGCGCCACTGGCTACTCAACAATGTTGCCCCCGTTGACGAGCATGCCGCTTCGACGCCAGACGACGAGTAGTAAAAGCATGGGCCCCCCCTTCCAATAATAAAATATATGGGCTACTCGTCGCAAAGCATGCCCCCCCGCCAAAAAAAAAATATGGGCTACTCGTCGTAAAGCATGGCCAAAAGAAAAAAAGATAAAGAATCTCGGCTACTCGTCGCAAAGCACGGCCCAAAAAAAAAAAAAATCTCGGCTTCAATTTTTTACGAGCAATCTCTGCCGGCCCAGGATTACCCAGTAGTCAAAGCAATAATCTTTTCCACTCTACACTAGCACACAACTTGTACAAAAAAATGCCCAGTAGCAAAAAGGCACACACATGCCTCCAACTTGGCAGCCAACCAGGCCATCATCATCTTTTGCCTCCTCTACGCCACAGCCAACAAGCGCACAACCTTGAACCCTACGACTCAGCAAACCTCTACTTTTTCACCACCATCGTCCAACCCTCTCTACTTCTTCACCACCATCGTCCAACCCTCGACTATCAAAACAACGTCTGATGCAAAGTATACATAAAAAAACCACACGCAAAAAAAAAAAAAAAGAAAAAGAAAAAGAAAAGAAAAAAAAAGGGCGTATAAAAAGGGCTTCTGCAACGCATCTAATTACACTGTTGTTGCCAAAACAAATATTCGCCCCTCCAACCTCGCCTTTACAAACAAACATGCCACACACAGTCAATGCTAAGGCTTTACCATCTCCCCCCCCCCCAATACTTTCATTGCCTACCCCTTCCTTTCCCCCCTTCTCCCCGTGTCGCCGAAAATGCTTTGTACAAACAAATGTGTATCCTTTCAAAAGGCGCCCCCCTCCCCGCCCTAGGCCAGCCTCGTCGTCAGGTATCAATGGTGTGTGCTATGTGACAGAAAGTGGTGACATCAAGGCAAAAACGGTCCAGGGCAACGAGGCAGTTCCAAAGGCTGCAATCAGTCCAACGCCATAAAACACCAAAGCCTTTGTTGGGGGGGGGTTTTTTTTTGTGCAGTAGTAGCCTTCGTTTTCGTCGTAGAGCACGTCCAACTCGAAATTGTCTCGACAGACTACAATGAGTAGCCCGTGTCCTTTTTTTTTCTTCTTCTTCTTCTTCATTCGCCTCGTTCAAAGAGTTGCTCAGGCTCCACGATTATCATGTGACTGACGCTGTTGACCTCGTGTCAGCGACTAGCCCTCGATGTGGGCCTTCGACGTATCCTGACCGACCAGCTCCAAACACCGCTGCGCCAGGTTTACAACCTCGCCCTCGTCTTCTTCCTCGTTGGGCTCGTCAACAGAACGGCTGGCAATGGCCCGCACCTGCTCGACAACGTCGTCGGCTTTGCCAATGAGGCCAATCAAGGTTCGGTCTTCCGACTCGAAGAGCTGCAAAAGCGTCCACACAGCAATGTGCTGAAAGGTGGCATCTCCAGACTGTAAAAAGCGGCCGAGGTAGCCGTGGATGCCTCCATTGGGCTCGTTCCAGTTTCGCACAAAAATGGAGTAGTCGCCCACTAGTTTGCGCCAGTCAGCTCGTCTGTCCCCGTCTACCCTCCTCTCCCTTGGCCCACGATAACGACTTTGGCAAGAGAGCCCACCTTTGGACGACAGGTTCCCCAGGGCGGCGGCGCTGTTGCCTTGGACTTCAATACTGGGTGAGCAAGTCAGAGGGATTAGCACGTCGCAGACACCCAAATTGAGCAAATGTGTCTTGAGGTCGTCGCTGAGCGCCAGCACTGCAATGGCGGCCGTCATTTCCGACTGCACCGTCACTGGCACTTCAAGCACCAGCTGCTTGCACTTTTGCACGGCGCCAGCGTCAAGAACAAGCGCCTTGTTGCGGTCCGAGCTGGCGGCAAGATTTCGCAGGGTGGAAATGGCATGGCACTGAATCTCCTCATTGTCTGTTGAGCCCAGCAGGTCAACCAGGGGCTTCAAAAAGTTGGCTTCGATGATGGGGGACTCGTTCATGGGGTGAATCGAAATGTTGCGAATGCACGCCACGGCCGACAAGATGAGGGGCAGGTACGACGACTGAAGCAGACGAAGCAAGGGATGAAGGCCATTAGAGCGCACAATGTCCAGCTGGTACTTTTCGTCGGACGCTAGGTTCCTCAGGGCCAGTGCTGCCTGACACTGAACCTTGGGGGATGAAGAGTCCATGAGATTGACCAAGGCCTGCACCAGCTTGGGCTCAGTGGCGGCCAGCTTGCGGCGGTTGCTGGCATCGACAGCAATGTTGCTGAGGGCTGTAGTGCAGTAATACTGGACATCCACGTCGGGCGACGCGAGCAGCTGAACAAGAACGGGCATGGCGCCGGCATTAACAAGCTGCTGCCGGTTCTCATCTGCCCCCAAAAAAGGCGTGTCAGCAGGGCAACAAGCTGCAGGTGGGTATGGGGACAAGAAGAGACGGGACTACCAGAGTGCGTCATGTTCAAAAGGGCTCCAGTGGCGTTGCGTTGCACGCGCATGTCTCGTGACTTTGCCAAGCGCGTCAAGGGGCCGAGCGCTCCAGAACGGGCAATCTTGGCCTTGTTATCCTCGTGGGTGGCAAGATTGGTGATGCAGCCAACGGCATTGCATTGCACCTCTACATTTTGAGACATCATTTGCCGAATCAAGGGGGTGAGGCCGCCGAGCTGGACAATGAGCACCTTGTTCTCGGCTGCAACAGACAGTCAGCAGCTGTAAAAATGAAAGACAGGGCGGCGTGGCCCACTATTGACGGCTAGATTGCCCAGGGCAGCACTGGCAGCTCGCTGCACCTCCATGTCGTTGCTCTGCAGCAGGAACAAGATGGGCTCGAGGGTATCGCGGTCGACTTGGCGGACATCTACCGGCGGGTCAGCATGGAGAGCCAGGTCGAGGGAGCCGACGGCCAGAGGGCTTGGCCCAGAGTGGTGGAGCAGCGTGGTAAGCCGCGCGGTGGCCCGCTGCGACGGCGTACCTCGCTCAGTGATTTCGGCAAACGTAAGACTGGCACTGCGTTGAAGGTCGATATTGTCCGAGAAGACCAAGGTGCTCAAGGCGCGCAAGGGCTCGCCGGAAAAGAAGTCGGTTTCGCCTCGCTGCCGCCAGACCAAACAGCCAGTCAGCAAGCTTGGAGCAAGCGCCTTGGAGCTACACCACTCACGTTTTCAAGGTATTGCAACAAGTCGGCGACAGCTTCCCGCTCGCTGTCGGCCAAGATGGGCTCATAGAGGCCATCGCGGGATCGTCCTATTCCGGGGGGGGGGAGCAACAAGGACAGCCGTTAGCAAAAGCAGCGACTCGGCCAAAGGCGGGGGGGGGCACAAGAAAAAAATAGACGTTGCTCACCTCCGCAGCACGACGAGTGGCAGATTCCCATGGCGGGAAAAGGCCGTCGGCAAGGTCTAAGAGTCGGGGTGAGAGAAGCAGAGCCAAGTCGTCAGCGGGTGCTATTTGAAGCTCTGGCCCCAACACAGCCAGCCGGCAAAGGAGCAAAAAAAAAAAAAAAGGTGCAGCACGGCCGGACAGCGTACCGATCGCTTATGCGGCTGCGTCAAGGGCAGGCACGTGTCAGGCGCCAGAGCCACAGCGACAGGGAGCGGGAGCGCGGGATGGCGATTGTGCAGCCGTGTGGCAGCCAGAAAGTTGGTAGTGGGTTGTTGTTTTGATGGTGGATGACAAGACGACAGAGTCAAGTGCGGCGCCAAACCCAAAAAAAAAAAAGAAGAGAGCGAGTACGTACTGGGCATTGTGGGAGGAGCTTCTTGAAGGTGGTGGGGGGGGGAAGGATTTTGGCAGTGCAGATTGGAGGGAAATTCCAGCCAGCCAGAGGCAGCGGTCGGGGGAGTGACGAACCGGAGGGTGGGTACGTACTGCGGCTAATACCTCTGGCTCCTATAGCGGCGCCGACTCGGACAAGCTGCAGGTAATGGTGGCCCAAGACTTTTATTATAGCCCAAGGCTTTTATAGCTCTTGTTTCTTGTAGCTCGTGTACTTGTTTTATAGCTTGTTTTTGTAGCTCGTGTACTTTTTTTATAGCTTGTTTCTTGTAGCTCGTACTTTTTTTATAGCAAGTTGTTTTTGTAGCGCGTGTACTTTTTCTCCTTGCTATCCAGGCCACTGCAGCAAAGCCAGCAGAAACCATGGCCGCCCACCTCTTGTACGCTGCGCAACAAGCTGCTGTAGAGGAGGGTGTCTTGGTCCCAACCCAGCGAGACGCGGCAAGTATGCGTCAGGGTCTCTTTTATCCCTCCCCCCATGTCTCTCATGATTTTTAATGGCTCGAGGCCGAACAAGATCCTCCTCGGGATATTCTTATTGCTTCCACCACGTTTGACAAGACGAGTCAAAGGCTTGGAGTGAGACAGCCGCGGATCGACGAGCCCACCCCCCTTGTAGTTCTCTTCATCCTCCAAAGGAGGGCCATGTGATGAAGAAGCCGGCCGCGCCATGGCATGACGGGGGGGGTGCAGGGTGGCAATGGATGATGGCAGAGATGCAACTCTGGGGAGTGGCCATGGAGCGAAGGGGGGATGGATGTGCTCTTGTCTGCGTCTAGGTGGAGAGGAGGAGACGAGGCGTTGGGAATAAGCTGGTGCAACAGGTACGCAGCATGGCTGCCAATCACGACTGCCAAGCATCGCTGCCAGCCTTGATGCTCTAGCCCAATACCCAGTGTCCCCTCCAAACGTCATCTCTTCCCCTCGCTACCACCAATCCCCCAAACAATTCTCCCACTGGCTCACCTCGCACGCATTCGTATTCCCCCCCAACCCTCGCCCAACCCACAACCCTCTCCATCCTCCCATCCCCCCCCCAAAAAAAAACCTCGACTCCAAAGCGCAGCGCCCGCATGGCCGACAGCTCCTCCCGTGTGCCGCCCGATTCTCCCGCCCAGGCCAATGTCGATGCCGTCGGGCCCCAAGCGGCACAGCCTGGCCCCGCGCTGACGCCGCCCTCGCCCGCCTGCTCCTCGTCGCCCTCTTCGCGCCACGCCCGTCTTTCTCGCTTTGTTGCTCCCTCGTCGTATCTGCGCTACAAGACGCCGCCCATCATGGCCGCCCCGGTTTCCTCCCCGCCGCCTCCCAGTCCTCTTGACAAGGAGCAGCTGCACGGCCTGGTTGGTCCCTCTGGCACCCATTTTTTTCTTCCCCCTAGTCTTGACGCTTCCAAAACTAACTACTGCAAGAAATGCATCCGCGAGTTCCTCAAGGTCCGCACCAGCTACGACGTCCTTCCCCTCTCCTTTCGCCTCATCGTCCTCGATACCGACTTGCTCATCAAAAAGAGCCTCAATATCCTCATCCAAAACAGTGCGCCCGTCGCCCCCCCAAAAAAGCCTGCGCTTACCCCCCTCCTTGCCACTAACCCTCTGCAGCCATTGTCTCGGCGCCGCTCTGGGACTCTGCTTCGTCGCGCTTTGCAGGCATCCTAACCGCAACAGACTACATCAATGTCATACAGTACTATTGCCAGTTTCCAGGCGAGATTAGCAAGCTGGAGCACTTTCGCCTCAGCAGCTTGCGAGGTAGCCTCGATTAATCTCTTGTCCCCCCCGCGCACTCGGACTGACTGGCCCCCAGACATTGAAAGAGCAATTGGCGCGATTCCAATCGAAACCGTTTCCGTCCATCCCTCCCGCCCCCTCTACGAAGCCTGCCGCCGCATGCTCAAGACTCGTGCGCGCCGCATCCCCCTCGTCGACCTTGACGATGAGACTGGCCGCGAAACCGTCATTTCCGTAATCACCCAGTACCGCATCCTCAAGTTCATCGCCGTCAATAACGAACACAACACGGTCCTGCTCAAAAAGTCGGTCCGCGACATTGGCCTCGGCACCTATGACAACCTGGCCACGGCGCACATGAACTCGTCGGTCCTAGACGCCATTCACCTCATGGTTGAGCGCAACATTAGCTGCATCCCCGTCATTGACGACGGAGGCCGCCTGCTCAATGCCTTTGAGGCCGTCGACGTTATTCCCGTCATAAAGGGCGGCGCCTACGAGGATCTCGATGACACTGTCGGCGAGGCGCTTTGCCGTCGCCCCGACGACAGCCCAGGCATCTACACGTGCGGCGAGGGCGACAGGCTCGACTCCATCTTTGACACGATTAGAAAAAGCCGTGTCCATCGCTTAATCGTGGTGGACGACGACAACCGGCTCAAGGGCGTCATTTCCCTGGCGGATATTCTCAAATATGTGCTGCTGCACGGCGAGGACGGGCGGTGAAGATGCTCAAATGTGCACCAAGACGACAATGAATTATTTCTTGTTTGGAGTTGAAAGCTTTGAGTATTGATATATATGTCGTTAGAATAGGTAGGCGGCAACAATTGACTCCTTCTAGATGACTACTGCACTCTCGACTGCTCTCTCCTCAATTCCTCCCTCTTGTTTAGCTACTAATAACAGCCTCAAGTCGAACCAGCACTGGTCCACGCGCATCCCCCCTTCCACCATCTGCCACGTCTGCCGCCAAGGAGGCACTCGGCCAGAGAGCAAGCAGGCACCACTCATCCCACCCAGCCAGAAGCACCCAGGCTGGCCCCTTGGCTCGTAGTCTAGGAGCCATGGGCAGCCCCTCCTGGCTCTTTGCCTCTGCCACCCAAGTGAGGGAAGAAGAAGAGGCAGGAAAAAAAAAAGTTGGGAAAAAAAAAACACTTTGATAGCAACAAATACGCCATTGCGCCAAACAAAGGTCAAATGCAGACTTATGCCATTATTTCCAACCCCATTCCACCCTCATTCTACACTACAAGCAAGCCCATGGCGCCCAGACTAGTCACGTCGACGTCGACGCAGCATCTCCCCAGCCACCAAGGCCTCGCGCCAGGCCGCCTGCCCGCCTCTGCCAGTGCCGTGTCGCTAACCTTTCCCCAGAGCGCCAGCATGCATAGCCTGGGCGTGCCGCCCTCGCGCCTGCACAGCAGCGGCACGTGGACGACGAGCAGTGCGGAAATGGGGCTGCTGGGCGACGTGGACGATGTTGGAGATCGCGATCTTTTTGTTTTTGAATATAACCGGCTGGCAAAAAAGGTTTGTTTTTCCTTGTGTGTGAGAGTGAGAGAGAATCAAGAGACATTGGGCTAACAAAAACCTCTACCCAAAAACAAAGCATGGCGTCCGTCTAATAATGGTAGACGACTTTAGTGCCGAGCAGCAGGTGAGACTTGATGACAACAAGACGCCCGCAATGACAAGAGGCCTGCTAAAGCATAAACCACTGCTCCTTGCTCGCAGGGCCTTGGCAGCACAGAGAAAAAGGGCTGGCTGCAGCGCCTCTTGCGAACAGGAGCCCAGCCGCGGCACAAGCGCAGCGTGTCGGATCTGGCTCACATGCTGCACACGCGCCGCGATTCGCCCAAAATGGTGGATATACAGGACATGGTGCGGCTCAGCGGTAAGAGCATGCTCTATCTGCCGCACGAGTACACGCCCTGCTCGCTCATTTTGCCAACGTGCATCCGCGCCACGGCGCAGCATCTCTCGCAAAACATTGGCACCCGCGGCCTCTTTCGCATCCCTGGCTCTGTGCGCGTGGTGACTGCTCTCTTTGACCACTATTGCCATGCCGAGCGCAGTGGCGGCGACGTGGCGGCGACGGTGCGAGGGGCCAATCTGCCACTGCACATTGCCCATTCTGTCCACGACGTGGCCTCGACCTTTAAGCGGCTGCTCTCGGTCCTGCCCGGCGGCATCCTGGGCTCTCTGGCCCTGCTTGACGCCCTGGTGGCTATTTACTCGCAGCTCCATGGCGAGCCCGAGTTTCCGCGCACAAGACAGACCAAGGTGCGCGCCCGGCTCATTGCGCTGGCCATTGGCACCGTCAAGTCGCAGTTTCGCCGCGAGCTCATTTGCGCCGTCTTTGGCCTCTTGAGCCTCATTGGCCGTGCCGCAGAGGTGGCGCCGCGCGAGGACGACGAGGGCCGCCCGCTGCCAACGAGTGACTTGATGGGCTATGGCGCTCTGGGCATCGTCTTTGGGCCTCTGCTGCTGGGGAACATGCTGGAGCAGTACACCATGAAGCTGGTGACGCCAACCACTGGCATGCTGCTGTTCCCCCTGAGTCCCCCACGACTGCGCCGCGAGCGCCTCAAGACCAAGACTGCCGCCCAGCATGCGTCGGGGGCGCCGGCTGTGGACAAGGTCATGGTGGCCAATGGCATTGCCGAGATGCTCATAGCCAACTGGCGCGACGTGGTGCGCCAGATGCGTTCCTTGGGAATGCAGTATCCAAGGCATGCCTCGTCGGTCAACCTGCGCAACTCGCTGCGCCCACTGGCCGACCACCTTGGCCCCAGGGTGCCGTCTGGCTCCAATGCCGGGCTCAAGGACATGGACGACTTTGATGCTGAGCCAGATGTGCCGCCTCGGTCAAGTCGGCAGCGCTCCAAGCCTCTAAGGAGCTCGGCATCCCAGCGCCTAGTGCCCAAGATGAGCATGGCCACTCTGAGTCCAACTCGCGAGGAGAGTGCTGCCGACAGTGATTTGGACGAGGTCAAGCCAGAAGCCGAGCCTGCGCAACAAGGCCAGCAGCCTCCTCTAACATCAATTGTGCGCATCCTGTCGCCACACAATGACGAGGCGCCAGGAGCTCGGCCTCCACTAACGCCGGACCGGCAGGTTAGTCCAGAGAGCATTCCGCCGCGAATCTCGTCCAAATCTCGAGAGGACCGAGATAGCCTCGACGCACCGGCTACTACTGGCTTGTCAAGTGCTGAATCCGCCAAGCTGCCTAGTCCCATGTCTCTAGAGGGGCCCACGATGCCCAGTGTCGAGACTTGTCGCCAGGCTAGCTCGTTTGATGGCTCTGAAGACTCTCCATCTCGGGCTCCGTCGTGTGCGGCTTCGCGCGGAGAGGCCGAGTTTGGCGGGAAGCGAGATGGCGTGGAGAGGCCACCATGTCATTTATCGAGAGCCCTCTTGCCCCTTGACCGCAACTCGGCAGATGTAAAGGATGCTAGGCCTCATAGTCGACAGAAGCAGACTGGAGCGGCGGCGGACAAGGAAAACCTGAATACAGACTGGCCGAGTCTGCAAAGAATTCCGGCTAGCCATGGACAAGGCGTCACTGCGCCGCCAAGGGTGTATGCGCTTGACCGAGCCTCTCTTGACAAGACGCCTGAGCGCTTTTACTCCAAGTCGAGTGAGCGAGACCATGGCCAAGGCGTCAGAGTCTGTAGCCCATTTGACGAGGCTCGCAAACCTCTTGGCAAAGCTCGCTCGTCGCGAGAGCTGAGCAGCAACACGATGCCCGACGATGGCCTGCTTGACCGGTCGCATTCGAGGCTAGGCAGAAGCCGCAGCCATGCCGCAACGGATGAGGCCCAGCCAAGGCTGGAGCACGACAAGGAGGCGGAAGCGCACCACGGGTCCCCTCGGCTACGCGTTGTGGGCTCTCACGGACAAGGCAAGACCATGGTGCAGACGCCATCACGGTCAAGCAGCTCAGAGGCTCTGAGCAAGCGGGGCTCGGTTCGGGCCATGGCGGCCAAGTTTGAGAGCCAAGAGCCTGGTGCAAGAGCGAGGGCGGGTGCGAGCGGCGACTGTGGCTGTGCTGCGACGACGACTAGGAGCGTCGGGTGTGCATGTCGACGGCCTTTAGCTTGGAGGCGGTCGAGCTCGGACAAGTCGCTGACATCATCCATGGAGGCGGGATGCTCAAGAGACTCGGGAAAGCGGCATAAAGGGGTGCTGGGAGGAGATGCCAGCGGCCGACGGCCCCAAGTCGATGCCGCGTCCCAGACTGACGACTTGCTTGAGGCTCAGGGGGCTCAAGCCGTGGCGGCGGCTCCCTCGATGCCGACGCTCAAGTGGAATCCTGGCCCGCTGGCAAATCGAGTCGAGTCGGTTCCCAGCTTGGGCACCATGCTGCCACATCGAGAATTGCCGCCCGTGGCTCATCATGTACATCGGCCAAGACCGCTGTCGGCGCAGCAAAATCGCCAGGACGATGTACCCTTGGAGTCCTTGTCGAGGGCAAGCAGCGGCACTACACTCTTGTACGCACAGATTCAGCGGCTGCAGCGTCACCTGGGAAGCAAGACGGAGGAGGCTAGCCAGCTGCGGCGGCAGCTTGATGCCCAAGAGGGCGCAGAAGCGGGCACGCTGAGCGAGCAGCTGCGAGAGGCGATGCGGGATGCCAACATGTGGCGCCAAAGAGCCGTGACGGCGGAGCGGCGCGTCAAGGTTTTTGAAGGCTTTACCGAGCGCCTACGGGGCATCAGGGACGCCATTTTTCGACAGCCCGACGCGGCGGCGGCGGCGGCGGAGCAAGACGCATGTCCAGCCAAGCATGGCCGAGGACCGTGTGGTGCTGCAGCAGAGCAAGAGGGACACGAGGGCGACGAGGGCGTGGCGCCAAGTGACGATTCAGGAGAGGCGCAAGACGCGGGAATCGTGGCGGCGCGGATACGCAAGTGTCTGCACGGGCGGCCAGGAGCGAATACCAATACCAAGACTCAAGCACCCGAGTCGCTCAAGAGTTTGACGGGGGGTGGAGACGGGAGCTGGAGTCCAGAGAGTAGTGTTTGCGATGGCACGGAGCTCATGTGGGAGGTGGCGCAGGAGCTGCTACGGTTGCAGGAGGATGGAGTATTGTGACGAGGCGGCCAAGTAGCTTGTTGAAAAGGGGGGGAAGAATGAGAGATGTGGAGAGAGAGAGAGAGAGAGGGAAAAAATCAGGATGGATGGACCATGTCGAATATGATAGTACTAGCTATAGCAGGATATCAAGATAGCAAAAAAAAGAAAAAAAAAGAAAAAAAAAAGAGGCGGATGGGTAGCCAACCAATGGCAAAACAAAGTGTAAAAAGCTGTTGAATGGGTGGTGATGATGATGATGACGAGATGTGGAGTCTGAATGCACCGGCCAGGTCCGAGAAGCACGCGCCGGGCAATGGCAAGGCCGGGGGGCGGGGGGCGGAAGTGTCGGCTTGGTGTATGGGCGGCTGAAGCTAGAGGCTCAACGGGTGCTCACTAGACGGCAGAGAGGAAGAATTATTGGCCACTCAATCAACAAGCTTAACGGCAACGGGTATAAGCGAGGTGGAGAATGAGAAGGCCGTTTTTTTTTTCTTTTTTTTTTTTTGCGTAGAGTTAAAAAAAGGGGCCTTGTTTTCCGACTGCTTGTTTTCCGACTGCTTGTTGCTACAAGAAGGATTTCCATGTAGACTTAAAAAGGAAGGGATAGCTACAACCTTTTGTAGCGTCGAGTCTCTTGTTGGGACGAGGTTATTGTTGCCCTGTTTTGCTTTTTTGACCTAGAGCTGCCGCTGTTTTTTTTAAGAATCAGTGTCAAAGAGACATGATGGTCTTGACTATATTGTTTGGCTTGGCGCTGCTGGCAAGGGTCGGTCTAGCTGGCCAGGCGGCCGACTACAACATTTCAAAACAAGAGTTTGAATCGCACAATTGCGATGAAGCGTGTCAATCGACCATTGCAGAAGCCATAGCCAACGAGGTGGACGTAATCGGGGCCGACAATTTCGACTACGACTTTTATGCCACGCCGAGCAATTTCAGCGGCAGCGAGCCTGGCGACGTGCTCAAGCTAAAGGCTGTCCAGGCGACGGCGGGCGACTACAAGACGGGGACAAGGGCCTTTATCTTCATGTACACGACGCTTGATCTCGACGGGAGCAAGGTGCCGGCCACGGGCTTTATAGCGTTTCCGTCTGGGGCGGGACTGATGCAGTCTCGCAATCGCAAGGGCAGCTGCGACGTCTTCCCCCTGGTGGCGTTTGCGCACGGGACAACGGGCGTCTTTGCCGGGTGCGCGCCGAGCAACGGGCTGGTGCAGGGCCACGCGGATGCCTGGCAGCCGCTGATTGCGCGAGGCTATGCCGTCGTGGCCACCGACTATGCCGGGCTGGGCAACAACCAAACGACGCACAAGTACCTGAGTCTGACGGCGCAGGCGACAGATGTCTACTACTCCGTCGTGGCGGCGCGGCGTCTGTTTGGCCATGTGCTGTCGCGCCAGTGGATCAGCGCAGGCCATTCGCAAGGCGGCGGCACGGTGTGGAAGCTGGCCGAGAGCGACTACGTGCGCAACGACGAGTGCTATCTCGGCACCGTGGCCATGGCGCCCGCCACCTACTTCGCCGAGATGCTGGCGGCGGCAGAAGACAATGCCGACTCGGCGGGCTACCTGCCTCTGATTAGCATTGCCCTGTCGCGCGCCTTTGCAGGCTTTACGCCAGAAACCATGTCTGCCCTCTTTGCCAAGCGCGCCGAGCTGGCCACCCAGGGCCAGTACTGCGTCGTCCCCATGGTGTCTCTGGCGCGGGGGCTGCAATACAGCCAGCTCGTGTCAAAAGAGGGCCTCGCGCACGATGCTCCCCAGATTGAAAAGTGGCAGGCTGAGCAGTCGCCCGCGCTGGGTGCACGCTCGCCTGCGCCTATTCTCGTCATCCAGGGCCTAAACGACACCACGGTTGCGCCAAAGGTAACGGTGCATGCCACGAGAGAGAGCTGCAAGGCGGGCAACACTGTGCGGCTGAGTCTGTATCCCGGCATGGAGCACGAGTCCGTCTTGCCGGCGTCGGAGCCCGAGTGGCTGACGTGGATTGACTGGCGCTTCGGTGGAGGGCAGTATTCCAGTAGCGAGTGTGTCGAGGAGGTGAGGAAGCCGTACAGTTGCAAAGACTGCAAGACGAATCACGAGAAAAGGGCGACTGCTGCAAGCAAAGAGACGCAGCATCTTGGGCATTCGGGTAAGCCTGGTCGCGTGTATTTAGTCTGAGGAAGAAGCCGGCTAGCTAGCTTCCGTAGAGGCTGTGGCCTAGCTTCCGTGGGCATTGTTTGGAGTCATGAAGTGTTTTAACAACAAAGCTTGTTTGTGTGCTGCATGCTCGGGTCCATGTCGGCAAAAGGCGCCCTTGTTGCTGGTGCTGCTCGTATTCGCATCTTTGCTCAAGAAGACGCCACCCATCATCAACAAGCCAACAATTTCTCCTCCCGCGTCACAAAACTGTCTCAGCCCGTTCCGACATGGCTCACCTCTTGGTCCTTGTCAGGGAAATTAGGCACCGTTTCACACGCCAACAAAAACAAGTCTCTCATGTTCTCGTTTTTTTTTTTTCCTTTTTTTCTTCTTGGGGCGCCACGGCCCGCTTCCATCTTCAACGCACGGTCCCACGTCGGCATTTCGCATCAGGCAGGTTGCTTGATCGACACCAAGGACCACCAGAGACGAGCTTCCCTCTGAGGTGCAGTCGCTCGCCCAACAGGCCACACTGGCAAGCTTGCCAAACGCTCAGTACGGCAGGTGGCTAAAAGATTGCAGAGTAAAAAAAAAAGTTTAATAAAGGAGCACCATGGAGCATGCCCAAACAAAAAAAGTCGTCCAAGCATGACATGTGTATAAAATTGGGACCTGCTCAACATGGCATGTCCGATGTTTGCATCAAGGCGCATGCAGGCCGCTAGTTTGCTTCGTGGCAAGAGAGTTTCAGCGTCGTGCACAAGACGGACCATTGCCAGGGATATAACACGCTCGACTGCTGCCCGTCTGCCTACCCGTCCGCCTGCAACAGCTTTAAAACAAAGTCTAAAGGGTAAAAAAAAAAAAAGTCAACGGTTTCGCTTTGGTCCATGACGCCGCCTTTGCTAAACGGGCTGGAAAGGACTCGAACAACTTGAGACCACACGACCAAAAAGGAAAAAAACAGGGAATCCTATCAAGAAACAACGAGGTAAACAACGAAACCTCAAGAAACAACAACGGGGTAAAAACAAAAAAAAGACTGGTGGTCAAGACGGCCTGGACAAGATGGCCTTGAAAACTCTCTCCGCCTGTCTGACCCTGTTGGCTGCTGCCGCCACGGCTGCGCCTACAGACACACCCGAGGATGCCGTGTCGTACAATGGCTTCAAAGTCTTTCGCGTGCCCGTCCAAGGCGACCCACAGCGCATAAACGACGTGGCCTCGCAGCTCAACCTGACGTTTTGGCAGCCAGCCTCGCGCAAGGGCGCCTTTGCCGACATTGAGGTGCCGCCCGCCATGGTGGACGCCTTCAACAAGGAAATGGAAACCGACGGCACTCAAGTCACAGTCATGCACGAGGATCTTGGACAGTCCATTTCCGACGAGGCCACCTTTGGTGTCTATGCCGGTGCGTCGTGATGCAAGTCGTCGTGTCTTGGCATTGCCTTGCTAATCTTCCCCCTACCCACCTCGGTTTGCGCGACAGACGGATCCGCCAATGACACTTGGTTTACTTCCTATCACCCGCACAAGGACCATGTCCAGTGGCTCACCGACTTGCAGTCCAAGTTTCCCAACAACTCAGAGGTGGTGTCGTCGGGCCAGTCGCTCCAGGGCAACGACATTTCTGGAATCCACCTCTATGGAGGCAGCGGCAAGGGCCAGAAGCCAGCCGTCGTCTTTCACGGCACGGTGCATGCACGCGAGTGGATAGCCTCCATGGTATGTCTTTTGCCTGTTTGTCGCGCTCAGCCGTGCCACTCTGCATCGCGCCTCGGGCGACTCTCAGCTCCAGCTGGCTGACTGCATCAAACGCTGCTGCATGCTGACGAGGCGCAACTTGCAGGTGGTTGAGTACTTTGCCTGGTCTCTTGCCGGCAGCTACGAGACGGACAGCGAGATTCGCGCCTTTGTCGACAAGTACGACTTTTATCTCTTTCCCATTGTCAACCCAGACGGCTTCAAGTTTACCCAATCCACAAACCGCATGTGGCGCAAAAATCGGCAGACAAGCGCCGGCAGCCCCTGTCTGGGCCACGACATTAACCGCAATTGGCCCTATCAGTGGGAGGCGCCAGGCTCCTCCCAGAACCCATGCGCTGAAGACTTTCGAGGCGAAAGCGCTGGCGACGCCCCAGAAACTAAATCGCTGTCGGGCTTCCTCAAGACGGTAAAGGACACACAAGGCCTCAAGCTGTACATTGACTGGCACTCGTACTCGCAGCTCTTTATGACTCGTAAGTCGACAGATTTCTAGATGCAGCCGTGGCAGCCGCAAACCAAACCAAACCAAAAAAAAAAAAAGCTGACAAGCCTTAGCCTATGGCTACACTTGTGAGGCCCTTCCTGCCAACAATGACGAGCTGCAGAGTTTGGCACGTGGCGCCGTCGAGGCCATTCGTGCGGTTCATGGCACGAGCTTCGAGTATGGGCCCATCTGCAGCACAATCTACCCGGCGGCCGGCAGCAGCGTCGACTATGTTGCCGACGTGGTCAAGGGCGACTATGTATTCACATCTGAGCTGCGCGACCGGGGCAGGTTCGGCTTCGTATTGCCGCCTGACCAAATCATTCCGAGCGGCCAAGAGGCCTTTGCCGGGGTCAAGTACCTGTTGGCAAATATGAAGTAGACGGGTATGCATGGGCCTTTACGAGCCAGGAGCGTTTGTAGATCGCCAGGGGCGAACCAAGAGCCGAGTTGGAGCGTGCGCTGCTGGTTGAATCGGCAATCCCGTTGCGCATCGGAGGCCTTGTTTGTGTCGAATCAAAACATTGCTGGCATGGATGGAACAGAGTGAAGGAAAAAAAAAAAAACCCCCCCGCACCAGGGTGTTGGACAAGTCTATTTAAATTGCAATAATAATGTCTGACACCCAAAGATGTAAGCACTCAAAAGTCTGCGACTCAAGTCCCCAAACGCCGTGTTGGTGCAGCCATGCAATCGTCTTGTCTAGCCCTAAGTGACGAATATTTCCTTGTGTCGGTGAGTTGCCTCGACGACAGCAGTGCAAAGAGCGTAGTCTGCAACAAGAGTAATTTAGCCAAGTCGACAGCCGGCAAAAGGGCGCGCGGGCGGCCACGAACCAACATCAGGCCCCAAGGGTCGCGACGTGAGAACCTTTATGGAAAGATCGGGATTAACCTTGCCAATGACTTGCACGCCATGGCCATTAATCAAATGCGCGTCCTAAAACCGCCCAACTCGTCAGCGCCAAGTTTTTCTCTTTTTTTTTTCCTTTTTTTTTTATAGGGAAGCACTCGAGTTGGGACGCGAAATGGGCCTTGGCTTACCCGATCAAGATGCACCGTGACGGCGCCATCAGCATCAATGGTTGCCTGGTCGCCGCGCAGTTGCGTAACCTTGCCGACAAGCGTGACAAGCCGACCAATGAAGCTGTCAAGATAATTTGCCGAGATGCGAGGCGAGCAGAGTTCCGACATGATGTCTAGCGAGCTGGGGATGGGATTTTTGGTCTTGTAAGAGAGAGAGGAAAAGGCAACTTTGGCGGCACGTGTTTTAGTCTAGCCAAGCGCGTTTGCTGCAACGTCGCGTCTTCACGTGATGAATGACGTAGCGGGTTAAAACTTGGCGTGTGTGGAAGCATTGTAGCCGACATGTATGGATACGTGTATTTTTTTTTAATGCATCTATACGACTCTTGGAAATTTCTAGCAAACCCAAGAGTCTGCGGGTGGGGGGGGGTTAGATGACGACAAAAGGGTGCTTGCAGCCCGTGGTCCGGAGCAAAAGGTCCTGAAAAACTGATGATAAAAAAAACTACCCCCCCACAAGCAAGCTGGTCGCATCTCGATGCAAAACGGTAATTGGATCGGGACGCCGATGTGCGCCCATTGGGTTATTCCCGCGACGCCAAAAGACGTCACCAATGCTAGACATGTACATGCCCTAGCATCCCATGTTTTCTTGTCCAAGGGAAAGGCGCATGGGAAAAATCTACAACAGCCTCGTGCTAGGTGTGTGTGGCTGTGCTGGCATATTTCTTTTGGGTCCGGGCTGCATAACTTGATTCTTGGCCTTTTTTGGGGGGGAAATCGCAGGATACCTGTAGTAAACCTGCCCCTCCTACTCGCTAGCACGCCAAGGCAGCACCGCCACAAAGAGCAGCAGTGGCTCAGGCAAAAAAAAAAAAAGAAACCCGCAAAAGTCTGCGTTTTTCCGATTGGTTCTTCTTTACAGAATCAGCGCTTTGGCCGAAAGCGTTAGGCTTGTACTCACGGCTGTTGGGGGCTTTTTGTGCTTGGCCATGGGGGATACAAAGGCGGTCCCTCTTTATATGGGCGGCCGCGACATTTGCTCCGGGCAAGACAGGGGTTTAGTCCCCTTGCTAAAGGGTGACGGCCGGCTTCGTCTCCGCACGTCCATCAAGAGCTTGCCACATTCCCATTAATAACAATAGCCGATTTCTGGCAAACCCTGGTCCAACAGTGCGTCTGTACGGATACTTGTCTGTACAGATCCATGCCATTGGAATATGTCATGATGGGACATGATGGCTGGCCTTTTTTTTGCTACTTGCCTGCCCTTTCCCCTCCTTTTGCCCTCTGTCTGTTACATGCATGCGTCTTGTCATTGCAAGTCTCTTGCAAACTTGATCAAAACCTCCTTCATACTTGATACCTGCCCGGCTACTACTAAAGAAAAATAAAGCTCTGCCCAAACCACTCGTCTTCTTGTTTGTCCCGGCTAAGCTCGTCTGATAGCTAGCTGCTTTTTTCCCTAGTCGCCGGTCTAGAGCTTGACTTTACAAGGTGAAACTGCCTTTGTCTTCTCTGGCCCTGAATCTTTTTTAGCTCGGCTTCTTTGTCCGCCTTGCCGTCCGTCCTAGCTTTACCTTTTTTCCCTCCCCCCCTCCTCCATTGCACCTGCTCTGGTCGGATATTGCGGTGCTTTGGCCGGCGAGCAAAACGCGGCAACAATTGACCATTATTCCCACCTTGATGCACCTCGTCGTCTAGAGACTGGAAGCGCCGGCACCGTCGTCACATCTCGAAGCAAATACTACAAGACGGAGCTCAATGGCTGCAGAGGCTCCCTTTTCCCGTGTCGACCTGAGCATGCCCATGATTGCCGACGCGGCCATTTCGCCTGTGCATCTGCACCATGATCTCGTCTTGGATCCTAGAATGGACATGACGTTTTGCAGCGTCAAGAGCGAGAAGCAATCAGCCATGGACGGCTCTCACATGCTGACGCCACGCATGTTTGAAGCTGACTTGGCACTGCCGGCCGAGTGCGCCCTCCGCCGAAACTCAATCAAGGTGGCCGCCATTGTCACCCCCGAGTCGCCTGCAACACCGCCCTCGCAACCCCCCAACCACTGCTCTCCCGCCACCACCCCTTTGCACCTCTTGGATGCCCCCAGCACCTCCAAGAAGAAGGACCGCCCTATACCCCACGCCGCCAGTAGGAAAAAGTCGCGCTCCATTACCTCTACCACCTCGTCCTCGAAGCGCAGCAGCACCGGCCCCTCTCGAAGCTCAACCAAACCCTCTAGCGGGCCCGGCGAGGACAGACGCAACCGCTGCCTCGAACGCAACCGCATCGCCGCCTCAAAGTGCCGCGAGAAGAAAAAGGCTTGGGTCGCCGCCCTCGAAGACACACGGACTCTGCTCGAGAGCCGCCACTCTGCCCTGCGCCGCGAACACGCCGCCCTGGTGGCTGAGTGCGCCCACATCAAGACCAGTCTCATGGAACACGCAAACTGCCACGACGCAAACATTGACGCCTGGCTCGAAAACGAAGCCGTCAAGTTTGTCAAGCGCCGCACCAGCCGCACCGCTCCCGCCAACGAGCCCAAGGACGCGCCCCCGGCCGACTCTGCTCTCACTGCAAGCCAATCGACTGCCGTGCATCGCCCCTCGAGCATCGGCAGTGTCTTGTCTCTAAGCTGCAACGGTATGTCGCCTCCCCACTGCGCCCTGGCACTCTCTAACCGCCCTAGACTCGGGTCCCTCGTTTACCGACGAGTCGGCAGTCTTGCTCTCTTCGCCCGATCTCGAAACTATGAATTATGACTTTATGCCCGATGAAATGTTTCCCGATACCAGTTGACAGACTTGGACTGTTTATGCGCCAAATACCCCCTATCCTTTTATGATTCGAATACCCTCCTACTCACACCCCCCCCTTTTTTTTTTTTACCTCTCTCTCTCTTTCACTGTTTTTTTTTTTTGCCTCTCTCACTGTTTTTTTCTTCTCTTGTTTCCGTCCACAAACATTATGCGTACATACATTTACATTCAGACACGGCGAGGCAAACAGAGGTTGCCGCAAAAAAACGGGCTAATACGGAATTATCTGATTCAATGCTTCTCATAAAAACGGGGGGGGAAGCATGTTGCTAATTGGCGGCAAGGAGATTGAAAAAAAAATACGGCAACTTATACTGTACTTGTAGATACCCTGGTTTGTGTGGGGGAGGGAGAGAAGGAGGCTTGGCAGTGGCGCGGGAGACATTGGCCTCGCGGCTACGATTTGGTGGTGGCTGTGCAAGCGAGGGAAAGCACAAGGACTTTTTGATACTACATTTTTTTTTTCGCCACTGAGCAATCAATGAGTCCAGTCACCGTTTTTTTTTTCTTTTGCCTGCCTTGCTTTTTTTCCCCATCTTTTTCTTCTTGCTTGATTTTTGTCACGGGGGTACAAAAGAATGGATGACTACGTGGCAAGGGTGTTTTTTGTTTTTGCTTCTTTGCATTGCGTGATATTGCGTGGATAAGTGGTATGTACAGCTACAGCTACAATGGCACCCCCTTCTTCTTCTCCCCCCCCACCTCTACCGCCGGTTGTTGCGAATGGCACGACGCCGAGAACTCGACACGTCGACGCGCAGCCGCTTGGTATACTTCCACAAGAAACGGTACTTGGGGCCCTGTCGCTTGGCCTCCCAGCCGCGCTGCTTGACGGGCGGCTTCATGCTAGCAATGTGCGTTCGCTTGAGCTCCATGTCATAGCCGGGGATATTGAAGCGGCGCATCACGTCGGCCATGTCATCATCCCACTTTGTGCGAAACAAGTTGAAGCCAAAGGGCCGCACGGGAATAAAGTCGCACAGCCTGCGCAGCGAAAACCTCGACGTGGGGTGCGTAAATTTATGCCTCAGCGCCTCGACGCCGTCAACAGGGCCGTCTTGCTCAAACAGCACAATGCACAAGCGATGATAGGGCGATCCCTTTTGCGCATGCGGCGGCGCCCACGGCACCAGCAGCTGTTGCGAGCTCTTGATTCTGCTGAGCGGCAGCGAGGGCGTCGTGGGCGACAGGGGGACGTTTACCGCCAAAAAGTGGCAGCGCTTGGCGAAGCAGTCCTTGGCCAAGTCGGGCACGTCGGGGTCAATGACGGCAATGGTTATCAAGCGCTGGCCCGCGTCAAAGACTTGCACCTTGAGACGGGGCGGGTTGACGGAAACGGCGCTATTGACAAAGGCGCCGGGCTGGGTCTTGACGCGCTGGTAAAAGATTTGCACGTCGGCCGTCACGGTGAGCTTGGGCAGGATGTCGGGGACAATGTGGAATTGCTCGATGCGCTGCTGTATTAGCCGGGCGTCGTATTGGCGCCATTTCTTCTCGGCGTAGTAGCGATAAATGGGCTTGTTCATGTCGCCTGCGGGGGGAGACAGACGTGTCAGCTCTTCTTGTTGTCTGTTGCGAAAAAAAAAAAGTGCAAGTAAATCTTGCAAGTCTCCAACAAGTGCAAGACAAGACCAAGGGCGCCATACCCAGACCGTCTTGAAACCGCTTGATAATGAGCGGATCATTGACATCAGCAAGCATCTTGAGCCTAGCCACCTCGTTGCGCATATCCTTGAGCCGGAGCTGCCTCCTCCTCTCGCCGCCCGGCACGTCCTTTACATCCCTCGCCTCGAGGCGCTTAATCAGCTGCAGCTGCCTCGTAGCCCGCGCAATCTTGTCTTTTCGATCCGCCGCCAAAATCTTGCGCGCCTCCTGAAACGTCTGATAGGGCAGCTGCTCAAACGGAATGCCAGCCGTGATGCGCATAGCCACGCGGCGGCGGCGCGAGCCCACGGGCAGTTTGCCCGCCTTTATAAGCGGGGCCTCGTACGCGGGCAAAACGGTATCGGGATCAAGGTCAAGAGAGCTCATGGGAGGCGGAGGCGGAGGAGCGGGCGGCGAGGCCCTCTTGCCTCTTGTCCTAGATGCAGAGGGGGTGGGCGCGGAGAGTAATGGCGGACAAGAGGACAAGAGGCGTCGTGATGCATCGAGGTGTCGCGCTGCCGGCACGACGGACCGGAAGCGGGCCATTGGGAGCATGGCCGTGGTGAGCTACAAGCTGGAGCTGTCATGTTTGAAAAAAAGGCTTGGAAAAAAAAGAGGTGGGAAAAAAGCTGGTGGTAGGGATCCACATCGGAAGCAGATGCTCCGAAGTCCCGACTGATGATTTTTGGGGGCGCCAGAGCTTGAGCAAGAGCTCGAGTGTTTGCAACGAGCAAGACAGCAAGAGGCACAATGTCGTCGCGAGGGATTGGCTTCCTCTGCGAGGCGTTTCAGACGCTCAGAGTGTCGAGACCAAGGGCCTTGAGTGTTTGCGCGTCTGCTGGAGCTGGCCAACAGACGCGAATGGGTGTGCGCACAATGGCCACGGCAGCACCGACTCCAACCACGGCGCTCTCTCCCACTGCTCAATCTCTATTAGAGTCGTGGTATCCCTGTAAGGAAACCCCATTCCATCACCAACCTCGCCTCTAACCCCCAATATCCCCAAACCACGACCACGACTAACCTCACCCAGCATCAACCGTCCCCCTCACCATCCACAGCTTCCCCTCCCTCGAGCCCATATCCCTCGAACACTGGTCCATCCAACACCTCTTCCTCCCCCTCCGCCGCGACCTCGTCTACCGCGCCATTTGCTACGAAGGCGACTCCCACCGCCAAGGCTCCGCCAACTCGAAAACCCGCTACCAAGTCGCCGGCTCCCACGCAAAAATGCATCCCCAAAAGGGCACCGGCCGCGCCCGCGTCGGCTCCCGCCAATCCCCTCTTCTCCGCGGCGGCGGCAAAACATTTGGGCCCCATCCCCGCGACTTTTCTACCCGTCTAAATAAAAAGATTTACGACAAGGCTTGGCGCACCGCCCTGAGCTATCGCTATCGCCGCGGAGAGCTGCTCGTTTGCAACGACGGCATGGATTTCAAGTTTCCCTTTGTCTTGGACCATATTCCCCAATCGGAAATCATGGCAGAGGTGCGTGATGCCTATATGCGCAAATACACAGCCCGCATGCTGGCTGAGATGCAGCTTGCCGGTCGCACCTTGTTTGTTACCCGAGGGGGGCGCCGCGGCAACTTGTACGAGGGCATGCTGCGCGCGCCGAGGCTGGGCCGCGTGCTCGACTTGGCAGAGGTGGATGTCAAGGATTTGCTCGAGACGCGCACAGTGGTGATGGAGCGGAGCGCCCTGCATGAAATGGTTGCGCAGCACCAGTCAGACTTGGTCAAAAACGTTGTCGTTTACGGCGCGGCGCACAAGGGGCCGCCGTTGGGCGTCAAGATATTCTAGCAGCAGCAGCAGCAATCGCTTTTGCAAAGGTGTTGCAGGCAAGTGAGGCGTCTATTTGCAATCCATTACATTTCTTGCCCACCATGTAAACAGGCTGCACCAACAAAGGACGCGCAATGGACAAGACGTGTATATAGGGACAGGGACAAGTGTTAGAGCGCACCGCCGAGTAACTGAACCATCCACATGGCCAGCCGCACCTTTATTCCCACACGGCGCTCCGCACGCGCAAAATCCTCCATTGTGACGCGCCGCGCATCCTCCTGCAGCCAGCGCTGCTCATCCGCCAGCCTGCGCTGCAAGCCCTCATTATGCGTCACAATGAGGGCGCCCGCCTCGAGATCAAGCGAGTAGCTCCGCCTAGTATAATTCGAGCTGCCCACCACGCTTAGCGCTGGATGCGCCTGGCCCGGCAGCGTGACCCAAAGGCCCTTTGCGTGATAGGTCCATCCGCCGGGCTGGCCGGCCGTGCCGCGGCGCCACTCCTTGAGCTCAATGTCGGGTGCGCGGCCAGCAGCCTCGACGCTGCGCAAAAAGCGCCGCGCAAGCAAGACGTATGCGTCGGGCAAGAGGCCCGAGATGCCGCGCGACTTGTAAAAGCCATTGGCTTCCGGGGCGGCAGTAATAACGACATTGGCGCCCCCTGCTGCGCTCCCGACTAAAAGCTTGGAGAGGGCGGGCGCCGGGTTGAAATATCCAGCGGTAAACGTCCACGATGAGCCGCCTAGGGCGGGCGAGGCCAAGTATTCAAGGATGCGCGTAATGACGGGCAGCTCCGTCGACACGTCGGGGCGGAGCACCTGTGACATTTGGGCGAGCATGTAGATGCGCGTATCCGACTTTGGGTCGCGCGGCTGTCCAGGGCGCGGCGCAATGAGGCGCTGCAGGGTGCGCGTCGTGCCCTCGATGAAGCGCTCCGCATCGTCCAGAGGCGACGGCGCAGCGTTTGAGCTGGGCCACGATAGACAAAAGCCAGCCTCTTGCTCCGACGGCTCAACAAGAAAGCTGCACGACCCGACGCCCTTGTGCAGACTGTAAAAATGGTCCGTGACTTGCTTCGACGCGAATAAATGATAGCGATCGAGGCGGTTTGTAAAGTAATCCGTCGACAAGTTTGCCCTTTAATTGCCCACATAACCCGTCAGCACGCGCCGCCTCCAACTCTGTAAATATATATTCCCGCCCCCCTCACCCAGACAGAATAATCTCATCGTCCACGCCATAGAGCTTCATGTGCTGCAGTCCCCATCCCTCGTTGATGCGGCGCGGGACACAGGCTCGTCGCAGGCCCGTCAGGTTGGGCGTGTGATACATGCGAATCTCGACGCGGCTTGCGCCAAACTCTGCCACCAGCGGAGCCAAGAGGGACGCACACGACGCTTCAGGCGCCTCGCGTGTGCCGCGCAGCGCATCCGTCAAGATGCTAACCGTCAAGTCTGGCGTGCGCCGCAGAGCCTCGCACAGCACTGCAATCAAGTCTTGCTCGGAGCGGCCAATGTACAGCGTCGACAAGAAGATGCGCCGCTTTGCCTTTTGGATCCGGCCCTAAACGCTCCGTTGCAAGCCTTGTTCAGCCCTCGCCTCGGTATTCCAAAGGAGCCTGGCACCAACCTTTAGCGTGGCGTAAAACTCGGCTGGCGTCGACAATATCGTCACATTGTCGCCGCTCACGTCAAAACTCGGCGCCATGCGGTCCAGCTCACTCATCAGCGGCGCCAGCACTGCCGCACTGCTTGGCGGTGTCGAGCACGGCGCGGCCAGAGGTGCTGTCGAGCCATAGCGTCTGCGTCCAAGGGCTCTCACGGGGCGGATCCCGACGGCGCGGCGCGTGCAGCGGGCCAGCATGAGCGCTACCGGGGAGACGAGAGGGCGTCGTAGCGCATTTTCAGCAATGTAAAGCTCAATTTCTCGGGGGGGTTTTTTCTAATAGAGACCATCATGATTGCGTCGCGTCTGAAAAAAAAAATGCTACAGCTAGGTTGACGCTCTTCGGGCCGAGTCTTTTTCCGCCGCTACTCCAACTTCAAAGTCCCGGCTGTCACTGTCACTGGGCGCACTTTGCCTCTTCTTCCCTGCCGCGCCAACTACAAGCCATGTCGACAATTGGGAGAACGCTTCGCAACCTCCGCAAGGTCGGGATCAAGGCACGTCACCTATAAAACGCACTCCTCATCTCTCACTCATTAATCTTTCCCACACAGGACTATTTTCGCCAAATGCTCGTGAGTTGAAACCCCCCCCTCGGCAAGCCTCCCCATTGACTGACCTTCTCCTCAAACCTAGTACATTGGTATGTTTTTACACCCTTTGCGCCCATTACACACCCCACTGACCCGCTACAGGCGACACCAAATACGGTACCCTCATTGGCACCGATCGCGCCGGCAACAAATTCTTTGAAAACACCGAGGAACTCCCCCTTCGCACCCGCTGGGTCGAGTTTGCAAAACACGATTACGATGCCGCCCAAATGGAACCAGGCTGGCATGCCTGGATGAGCTACATGGTGGACAAGCCTCCCACGTCTGATGCGCTTCTTGCTCCTGGCACCCGTGCCTTTGAAAAGCCTTACCCCATTCCAAACTATACCATGACGCGCGGCGCCTTCAAGACGTATAACACGTCAGTCTTGGCCACTTTCACGTGCAAGACGTGCTGGATACTGACATTTGAAGTAGAACAAAGCCAAAATTCAAGGCGTGGGAGCCAGTGGCTGCCCCACGGGTATAGACTGCTGTACATATACTTGCCTAATACACTCACGACTGTGCCTGTACAAGCGACTGATGGCATGTCCAGGATTTTGCCAACAACAAGACGTTTTTTGATATATTCAGATTCTATGACAATCTAACATGTAAAGGCATGCCGCCATTCAAGTTTGACAGGGCAACCTCGCCCTCTCCTCCAGACCAAGCATTCTTCTTGTGTACAGGCATGTTGCAAATTTCTGCCGACCCTCTTGTACTTGTATAGCCCTCGAGACTGCAAAGAGTCAAGGCCTCTGAAGCGCTCCTCAAGCATACACTTGCTGTATCCAGCGCCACATCTACTGCAGCTTTGCCTCTACAGCTTTTTTAATGGCTACATCTCTCAGTCAGCACCGCACCACGATTCCTTATCGGGACCCCGTGCATACCTTCGCAGCTAATCTTGGCATCGCCAAACAACATGCGCGTGTTGGGCATGTAAAACATGGGATTTGGTACATCGGCTGCACCTGTTAGCCGTGCCTGTCCACGCCAGACAAGCTTGGCACAACTTACCGTAACCACTTGCCAGGCTTCGCTTCATGACAATGACCTGCTTGCTCTTCCACGCATGGAGCACCGGCATGCCCTCAATTGCACTCCCCTTTTCCATTGAAATGGGATTGACGGTATCGTTGGCTCCAATGACGACTGTCAGGTCCGTCTCGGGGAAATCCTCATTGATTTCATCCATTTCAAGGACAATGTCGTAGGGCACGCTCGCTTCAGCAAGCAACACGTTGCACTGGCCTGGCATGCGGCCCGCCACGGGATGAATGGCAAAGCGCACCTTGACTCCCCGTGCTCGCAGCGTGGCCACGATTTCTGCCAGTGCGTACTGGGCCTTGGCTACTGCCATGCCATAGCCAACAACGAGAATGACAGACTCGGCGCCCAAGAGAGCGTCGGCAACTTCGTCGGCCGATGTTTGCGTCACTGTGCCCTGCGGTTGGTACTCCTGCACCGCCGTGGGAGTCGCCAGCCCGCCAAAGAGCACGTTTGTCAGTGATCGGTTCATGGCCACGCACATAATGTACGATAGAATGGACCCAGACACGCCAATCAGGGCGCCGACAGACGTCAGGAGCGGATTGTTAAGCATCAAGCCCTCAGCGACAAGAGCGAAGCCGCTATATGCATTCAGGACCGTGATGACGACGGCTGCTCCCAGTCAGCCAAATGCGAGCCCCGTGACCATGAACCACCGCTAAGAGATGGCCAAGGGGGGGGCGTGCGTGCTGCCACTCACGCATATCGGCACCTCCAATGGCAGCCGTGGTTGTATATCCCTTGATAAAACTCAATGCTGTATTTGCAGCAAGAGCTCCAGCAGCAATCAAAGCATTGCCGGGGGCCATTGTAATGAATGCGCCCATTGTCGCCGCATTGGTTGCCAGTAAACCTGCATTAACGGCATGACGTGCCGGCAGAATCTTGGGACGCGACGACATGCGGCCGGCTAATTTGAGAAAGGCGACTATAGACCCTGTAAAAGTGATGCCGCCTATTCTTCACATCAGCCTGATGTCTTTTAGGGGAATCCGTCAAAACGTACCAATGAGAACGCCTAGATACGCAGTCACCATGTGCAGTGTCGATACATCTGAAATGTGCGCCATGACGCTACCAATACTTGTCAACACGGCAGCCAAACCAACGACTGAGTGCAATGCAGCCACAGTCTGGGGCAGATCGGTAGGGGTGATTCGTTTCCCAATGAGAATGCCTAGCTCCCTTTAGTGCTGTCCAAGACGACTACTGCCCCGAGACTCACCTGCTAGAGTACCAATGGCGGCAAGTCCGCCAAACTGAGCCAAGACCTCTGGAGAGAAGCCAACAGCCAGCAGACTGGCGAGAACACCGGAGCCAACGCCGAGCATGCCTAGCATGTTTCCCATGCGAGCCGTCGTCTGCGAGGCCAGCCCAGAGAGAGAGCCAATGCAGAGAACAGTGCTGACTAGATAGCCAGCCTGTACAAGCCCAGCTGCTCCCGTCGATGCAGCGGCAATGAAGCCGCCGCCAAAGACAATTGCAGGAATGCTGTACAGCCATGGATATTCGGGGGGATCCGTGGGTCCTGTTTCCATGAGCACTTGAGCACTTTGATACAGGCGGAGCGCTTCAACTGACGCTTAAACATGTCTAGCATGCGCTTGGTAATTACGAAGCCACCACCCACATTGACAAAGGCGAGAAGCACACTCGCGGCCCCAAGGAGCTGCGGCACCGTCTCTGGGAGCAGGCCTCCCCCCATGACGAACAAGCCTCCAATTCCCACCATGCCCGAAATGGCGTTTGTCACGCTCATTAGAGGCGAGTGCAGTGCCGGCTGCACGCCCCAAACGACGCGATAGCCAATCAGACTTGCAAGGGCAAAGGTAAAGGCATTGGACATGAAGATTGGTCCGGTAAACTTTCCCAGTGCCAGAGCAACACCCATGCCAGACGTCACGGCAGTCACCTCGCGCGTCTTTTTTTGCCATGGAGTCATGGCAACCGGCACCGGAATGGCCTCGGCTGCCGGCTTGGTAGGGGCTGGAGGTGGTGCTGGACGCGGCGCAGGAGGCAACTCCTTTCCATCTTGTGTGACAATGGCACCTCGCACAACCTCGTCTTGCAAATCGATGCCGAATTCCTTGTTGGCTGGAGCCATGGAGAGCAGAAACTTGGTGACATTGTTGGAGTAAAGGGTCGAGGCCTGGGTAGGGAGCCTCGACGGCATATCAGTGTATCCTATACCGTCAGCAAAACCGCCCGCCCTGCAAACATGCCACTACTTACCAATGACCTTGACATCATTGTGAATAACCATTTCTCCCTTTTGAGTCGCCTCGCAGTTGCCGCCCGCCTCTGCAGCCAAGTCGACAATGACGCTGCCCGGCTTCATGACCTGGAGCATGTCCTTGGTGATGAGACGCGGCGCGGGTTTTCCAGGGATGAGGGCCGTAGTAATAATAATGTCAACCTCTTGAGCCTGTTTGCGAAAGAGCTTCATTTCCGCCTCGACGAATTCCTTGCTCATTTCCTTGGCATAGCCGCCGGCGCCTGAACCATCTTCATGCATGTCGACTTCGACAAACTCGGCACCCAGAGACTGGACTTGCTCGCGCACGGCAGGACGAGTGTCAAAGCCTCGAACAATGGCCCCCATGCGCCGGGCTGTGGCAATGGCGCTGAGTCCAGCCACGCCAGCGCCAATAACAAGCACTTTGCAGGGAGGAATCTTGCCGGCAGCAGTGACCTGCCCTGTGAGAAAGCGGCCAAAGACATTCGAGGCTTCGAGCACGGCGCGATAGCCAGCAATGTTGGCCATGCTGCTGAGGGCATCAAAGACCTGGGCCCGCGAGATGCGAGGAATCATGTCCATGGCGAAGCTTGTCGCCTTTTTACCGGCAATGTGGCGGACCAAGTCCTTGTTTTGAGCGGGTTGCAGGAAGGATATGAGAGTTTGTTTTTCGTGCATGGCCTTGACCTCTTGGGGCGACGGGCCACGCACCTTGAGCAGGACATGCGAGCGCGACCAGACACTGGCAGCATCAACCAAGGTGGCGCCGGCTTGAGTGTAGGCGTCGTCCAAAAAGTCGGCTAGAGCACCAGCACCTCGCTGGACAAGCACCTGCTTGAAGCCCTTTTTGAGCAGCAAGGCAGCATTAGCAGGCGTCAAGGCGACTCTCCGTTCACCCGGAAAGGTCTCGGCAGGCACGCCCACGACGATTTCGCTGTATGGAGTTGTGCTGGGGGATGCAGTCGAGTAAGAAGCCTTGAGGCGCGGTGTACCACGAGACAGAGTCTTTGTGAATTGCTCTTGGGCGGCGCGATTGTGCCATGAGCGGCGACACCAAAGCGGTTTGGAGGGATTGGCTTGTGTCGCAGATTAGAAGAGGACACGACGACATTTGACATAGCATCGGCTCGCTGGAATGGGAATCATGCAAGTACCGTGGCGGCGCGCAGCTGGCGGCACAGCAGCCAAGACGCTCGAGGCAAGAGGGCGCAGCAAAGACGCCATGGTGCTCAGGGGAGACGCTCAAGGCTCGCCAGCAGCCGACATGAGGGCGCAAGCGGATGCGAAAAGGCTGGCAGTGGGTCGTTGCAGGGGCGTCGCTTGTCGGCTCCGAGTCGGAAGAGCGAGCAAGAGATGGGAGAGCAAGGGCCAACCCGAGGCTTTCTGCACGACGGCGAGCCGAAAAGGAAATATCCAGACTAGACGGTGCAGGAAAAGACAAGGAGGAGCGAGGCCTGTCTTGTCGTGCCAGCCTTGAGCTATAGCCTGGAGGCACAGGTAGGGGGCTGGAGCTGGAACCCCACCCTTGCTGGGTGCTTCACATCCCCCTGCAAACTAGTCATTTGACGGCCAAGTTATTGTCGCACTGGGACTCAACTGGCGCCATCATGGTGGTACTTGAGTCTTTGTCCGATGGTCGGCGGTGCCGTCATGCATTGGCCATGTGCTGCTGCTCTGCTGCTGCTCTGCTGCTGCTGCTGCATCCGCGACCATGACGTGGTAGTAGAGCCGTCGTGGCCATGAAAAGGCCGACGAATCCACCCACACCATCCAGGCAGCCAGTAGGCCTAATCAGGCCGTGGGAAGGGTTAGGTAGGCCGCAATGAATTGAGCATTGCAGGTTGCAGCCCTAGAGCGCGCTGGGTTGGGGCAGAAGCTCCCTCGTGTTCGGATACACTGGGCTGACCCCCACTACCACTACTTGGGTAGGTACCTACCCCACGCGGCCCGACCCCGCAGGCGCCAGGGAGGAGGCCGGAACCGAACAAGGCGCTGCTAGTCTAGCTTCTGCAGCCACTGCATTCTTTGCCTACAACTTTTGCCTAGTACATGCAACATGTGCACATATGTATGTAGATATGTACATACATGCTCTGCTGCCTGCAGTCTCCGGCCTGCGTTCCCCTCTCCATTTGCCCGTTGCAAAACCCCAAATGTCACTCTATAATAAATCACGCACCATTATGATACGTAATTCACGTCTTTATGCTTCTCCGTCATGTGGCTGCCTTGTTTGGAGTAGCGTCTAGTAAACTCGGCCAATACTCCAACCACTGCCGAAAACAAGGCCGCGAGTTTGCTTCACTACCCTATACTACTAGACTGCTTCACCACTTCTATACTGCCGCCTATACTGCTAGACACGGCAACTTTTTGTACTCAAAACTGAGGCACTTTTAACATCAAGAATTACTCTCAACATTATCGCATTACCCATCCACCACCAAGCACACACCCCCTCCCATTCATCCTCATCAAAATCCAATCTAGAGTCAGGTGCATTTTCCCGAGCGGCAAGGCACCTCGCACCGGCCGCGGAAATCTGGGGGCACGACGAGACAAGTCTCGCACCCGCACAGCAGATGCAGCGTGTCCCCCAGAGACTGCTCCGGATCATCGCATAAACAGAGATACAACGCCATGTCGATGGAAGTCTCGGGGACTCCGTCTACACAAGTCGCGTTGGAAGTCTCGCAGTATGCGTCTGTCAGCTGCTCTCGGCTCCACGGCTTTCCTTTTTGAACAATTAGCTGCATCTACAAGCCGAGTTGAAAAGCAAGACGCTATACTCATTCCCATGAGCACTGATGCGCAGTACGTGTAGCCGCACTCGCACCAGGGTTCAACCGAGTTGGTTGCCGCTGGTGCTGACGCGCTGCTAGCAGGCACAGTTTCCCATTTGATGGTTGTAGTTGTCAATGTTGGGGGCTGTTCTGAGGTGCTCGTTGACGAAATGCTCTGCGGCGAGGCACGCTCAAGGGCTCGAGGCCATGCGAGGGCCATGGCGGCAAGAAGCACGAGTATAAGAGTCGTCTTGATGGTTTTGAACATTTTGACTAGATTTGAATGAGGCTTCTTCTAGTTGGTTTTGCGTAGCTGGCCTGTTTCGTCTTGTTTTGGGCAAGGGGGATTCGAGTATAACAGGACGGATGCCTTTGCGGAGGAGCCATGATGAAACTATATGCTAATGGCGACAATGGGCGTCACCAATGATGCAAACACCTTGGTGATGCAGAAGCAACCCATCTACAAGTATATTGTCCGTGGAAACGGCCATGAGCGGCCATCAAACTTGCCTAAACATTCGAGCATGCTGGTACATGAGACCACTTGACAAGGCTGTCGAGCTGTCTACTGTCAATGACCATGTCACCCTTGTTGCTGCCAAGCTTCGTTTGAGCATCACGCTTGCATCCATGCCTTCACAAAAGCCATTGCCAATGTGACTCGAGTTTTCTGTGCTACGAAACCCGGCGCAAGGACTTTGTGAGCCTCGCCACTAGTCGTGTTTGCTTGATTTGGCTTTGAATCACACGCCGGCCATTGAGACTCTTCACATGCAGTCTAGACTGGCTCGGATTTGCTGCCCGAAGCGCTAAATCCGGGCTGTGCTGCTCATTAGTCATGGGCGTAAACGTCGAAAGCTTAGTACCGAGGCAGCTCACCACGACGCCATTATCCTCGTGGCCTCAACTGAAGCTACTGGATTCTATTTCCAGACGAGTAAATGCATTTGCAGCACCACCTCGCCGCAGCGCACATTCAACACCGACGCTCGGCCTGGTCGCTCACCACGCGCCAAAAACAGCAACATGGCGCAGGCACCAGCTCCCAGCTCATCAGACGCCGCCCCGAGCTTCAAGGTTGGCACGCGCAAGTCGCCACTTGCTCTGGCGCAGACCGACATTGTCGTGCAGCAGCTTCAGCAACTCTTGCCTACCCACGCCTTCCCCCTCCACATGATGACGACGACGGGCGACCGCGACCAAAACACGGCGCTCTACAACTTTGGCGGCAAGGGCCTCTGGACATCGCAGCTTGAGGAGCTGCTCGTTGAGGGCAAGGTTGATCTCGTGGTGCACTCCCTCAAGGACATGCCAACCACTCTCCCCGACGGCTGCGTCCTCGGCTGCGTCACGCGCCGCCACGACCCCCGCGACACCCTCGTCATCAAGCAATCCCTCATGGACAGCCACGGCTGGAAGACGCTGCACGACCTTCCGCCCGGCTCCGTCATTGGCACGAGCAGCGTGCGCCGCATCGCCCAGTTGGCACGCCGCTATCCCCAGCTGCGCTTCTGCGACATTCGCGGAAACATTCAGACCCGGCTGCGCAAACTCGACGACGATGCCGACATGGTGGCCATAATCCTCGCAGCGGCTGGGCTGCAGCGCATGGGCCTCGGCCATTGCATCTCCCAGTATCTCGATAAAGAGACGGCCGGCGTCTTGCACGCTGTCGGGCAGGGCGCGCTGGGCGTCGAGTGTCGCGCCGGCGACGAGCGCGTATTAAGCGCCCTGCGACAAATCGAGCATGCCGAGACGGCGCTGGCGTGCGCGGCTGAGCGCAGCTTGATGCGTGTGCTTGAAGGTGGCTGCAGCGTCCCCATTGGCGTCGAGACGGCGTGGGAGGGCGCCGAGCTGCACATCAAGGCCACAGTCGTCTCGCCCTCTGGCGCAGAGGCTGTCGACGCCGAGGCGAGCGACCTAGTCTCCACGACGGAAGCAGCTGAAGCATTGGGCAAACGCGTGGCGCAGGAGCTCGAGCGTGGTGGAGCAGACAAGATTCTAAAAGCAATCAATGCTACGAGAAGCAAGGACGAGTCCAAGACGTGAGGGAGTCATGCATATATTTTTTTTTCCTCGTGCCAGCAGCAAGAGCGGGAGCATGGCATTGCTTGCAGACGCTAGAGTCATTACGGGAGCTCATTGTATTTCAAAAGTTTAGGAATCAAAACTTTTTTGATGCATTTCTCAGGCATGTTGAAACATTGTTCATCTGTACACGCCTGGGTTGAAGCCCCCCAACGGCCACCTCGCTTGTCTATTCCGGGCCCTACTCCTTGATAAAAGACTTGTAGGCATCTGGGTCCATGAGGCTGTCAAGATCATTGGCGCCTTGCTCATCAAGCTCGACGCGAGCTACCCAGCCGCCGCCGTTGCTGTCGTCTTCGGGCACATTGTTTATTGTTGAGGGCTTTTCCTCCAAAAGAAGATTTGTCGCCACCACACGGCAGTGAACAGGAGCATTGATGTCGGATGCGCTCTTGACCGACTCAACGGCGCCAAAGCTGTCTCCCTTTTTCACCCAGTTGCCCGTCTCAGGCAGCTCGACATAGACAACGTCGCCGAGCTGGCCGGCCGCGTACTCGGAGATGCCCACCACGCCCGTCTTGCGGTCGTCGGTGAAATCAATCCACTCGTGGTCCTTTGTGTATCTGCGAAGAAGGTCTCGAATCGGGTTAGCCAGCTCAGTCTCGGTGATTAATGCCTAGGTTCATCCGTCGGCTATGCAGAAAGGGGGGGGGGGGGGCTGGTTATACCTGGTCGCGTGGTTGAGAAGCTTCGCATAGGCACGCGGACCATGGGCCAAGCGGCGAAGCGGACTGTGGCGAGTCGCAGGGTGTGACGGCAGAAAGTAGCCATGGCTGAGGAGGTGAGATGCTGACCCGAGATGCTGAGCGGCACTTGACGGAAAGCACTTGATGCAATGACGAATCAGTGAGACCTTTTTTGATTTGGAGTTGCAACGGTGCTTGCAGTGGCGGGGCTTAGTCATGGTCTTGTCCCGGGCCATTTGCATGCATCTACCGAGCCAACCAGCTCCTTGTCCAACCACCATTTTCTAACAGCCTCTGTGACGTGACTTGGCAGGAAAAAGGACATGTTGGGCCAACAGAAGGCTAGTAGTAGTCGACTTATGCCACGACGTCTTTAGTAATGCATGGCGCATCAGTATGGAGCTTGTTGCGCCCAAGGCAATGCGCTTGGCTAATCGATTTACAAAGCCTCGTAAAAAAAAAGGTTCCCCCCACAGTCGCGTGAGCAGCAAATAAGAGCAAGAGCAGGCTGCAAAGACAAGCAAAAAAGGGGCAGGACGGGCAAGGTGAGAGCCGAGAGCCCACAGCAATATATTCGAGAAGGAATAGAAGGCGACGGGGCTGGGGTTCGTCTGGGATGGGCACTCGCGCTGTTTCAAGGCTGACTTGTTGACGGGGCCGCAGCCAACGCGTTGCCAGGCTGCGGGCCGAGGGTCTTGCAGGAACACGGACGGCCTGCAACGGCAAGATGTGCGCGCATCTCTGCAGTAGCGGCGGCATGAGTGCCATTGGGCTCCCTCTTTAGCTTTGAACAGGTGTCGAGTAGAGTCGAGGCTGGCAGTGCGAGCCGAGCACAAGACAAGTCGTGGCTAGCAGTGCAAGCCGAGTACAAGACAGGTCGAGGCAAATCGCGATGCATGGCAAATCGTCGGCCCCCGTATTCTTCCGTCCCGCTGTCAATTCCACCATGGGCCATGTCCAAACAGTCCAAACAGTCGTCCATGGAGCCAACGAGCCTTAATCCCTGCCCTGTGTCGCTCCGCCCGCTTCATTCCATAGTCGCTCGTGCATTTACAATCGAGCATTGCATTGTCTTCATTTCCTCGACGCTATTTCTCCCCCCCCATCGTCCACCTCGTCCAAGCCCTGCCAACACGGCGCCTGGTGGAGTCTGCAGCCTCCCTCAGCTGCCCTGGGCCCTCTATTTCCTCGTGGCTCCATCCTGCGCCCCTCTTGTCTCGTTGGCAGTCGATGCGTCGGACCGCTAGCTGAGCTCGTCGGCCACGACTCGCCCTTTGACCCCCATTTTGCCCCAATCTCCCCTTGTCACCCGACACGCTGGATTCGCCAAGTGAACCTGCGGCCATCGCCGCCCATGTTGACTCTCTCGACATGGAAACCCCCCTCCACCACCACCATCCTCACGACCAGCCAGACGTACCGCCTCTCCCCTCCTCCCACGAGGACACTCTAGGCGGCATCGAGGGCTCTCCTCATGTAGCCGTCAGTGGAAGCGCCTTTGCCCTCCACCACCAGTCCGCCGCGCTCGACCCTGGCGCGCCAGCCAGCCCCGACGAGCCGCCAGCCTCTTCGCGCTACACCCCGCCCATTTCGAGCGCGCCGTCGCTATCACGGCCCGCCAGCCGAATGTCGAATCCCAATCACCCCGACTACCGGCAAAGCTCTGGCGAGCCGCCCAACGGTCGCAACCACGTCGTCATAAAGGTGGGCATGGTGGGTGACGCCCAGATTGGCAAGACGTCCCTCATGGTCAAGTATGTCGAGGGCAGCTGGGACGAAGACTATATCCAGACGCTTGGCGTCAACTTTATGGAAAAGACGATTTCTATCCGTAACACGGAAATCACCTTTTCCATATGGGATCTCGGCGGCCAGCGCGAGTTTGTCAATATGCTGCCCCTCGTCTGCAACGACGCCGTTGCCATTCTCTTCATGTTTGACTTGACGCGCAAGAGCACTCTCAACAGCATAAAGGAGTGGTACCGCCAGGGCCGCGGCTTCAACAAGACGGCTATTCCCATTCTCGTGGGCACAAAATACGACCACTTTGTCAACTTTCCTCTCCAGGATCAAGAGGAGATATCCAACCAGGTTAGCCACCTCGTGTCATGACTGTGCCAGGCTTCAAGCCCGCTAACCACCTCTACCAGGCGCGCCGCTTTGCCAAGGCTATGCGGGCATCTCTCATATTTTCAAGCACAAGCCACAGCATCAATGTTCAAAAGGTGAGACAAGCCCCGGCCAGCCTTGGGCCACCTGTAAAGCTAACAAGGTGCAGATTTTCAAAATTGTCCTCTCCAAGGCCTTTGACCTCAAGTGCACCATTCCCGAAATCGAAAACGTTGGCGAGCCGCTACTCTTGTACCAAAACGTCTAAGCCGGCCACTTCTTGCCTACATGTTGCCGCTTGTCCCAGCCAGACACTGCTGGATAGCCTCGACAAGAACAAGTTTATAAACCAACTCGAATCCCTCCCACGACCACCTTTTACACCCATTCGCACACGCAAAACACACAAAAGTCTTGCTTGCCAAGAAGAAGAAGACGCATGATTCCAACACCCGCCTCATCCATCCATCCAGCCTCGCCAGGCACACACACACACAC
>NJET01000067.1:535-11253 GCA_002591415.1 Ophiocordyceps australis | reverse complement strand
TTTTCTTTTCTTCTTTTCCATTGTCATCTTTTTTTTTTTGAGCGCCATGCTTCAAAGAAAAAGAAGGGAAAAAAAAAAGCCCAAGAGTGAAAAATAAGCACATTGCAGCTCTTGCATCCAGTCCTTTTTTCTCCCCACGGCCGCACTCCTTTTACACACACCACACCACACCACACACTTGCAAGCCCTTTTCCCCGGGTTAATTGGTCAGATGTTTTTTCTTTTTTTTTTTTACTTTTTTTTTTACGCCACGTCTATACGAGCATTCTAGATGGCGGGTATATATACCAACACAATTTGGGGGAAAAAAAAACACCACACACACACACACCCCTCCTACACCAAACTGGGCATTATCCTTGTCGGGCTGAGAGAAGAAGTGGCGTATACGCAAAAGCGCTCTCTTTTTTTTTTTCCCCGTCTATTCATTCGCGCATGTTTTTTTTTTTTTCCCTTGTTAATACGAGGAAGCCTGGCGGGCGGGATGGAGGTGTTGGAACTCGTTGCGCTTGCTTTTTGTACCTAGGGCGTTGGCGAAAAAGTGAGCATAGCATACCAAAAACTACAAATCTAAATCAAAAGGCACATGTTGAAAAAAAGAAAAAAAACGCTAGATGCTTTAAGTGTGTGTGTGTGTAAATTTTGGAGAAAAAAAAGGAAAAAAAAAAGAGCTCGACTGCCGTGGACTAAAAAAGGACGAGCGATACTACTTTTTTAACAATGGCGTAACTGGTAGCCCTCTAAAAAAAGAAACAAATGGCGCCGCCTCAAACGGCCCGTTCTCTAGAAACCCTCTGTGCGCTCTGCGCGCGGGGGAAAAAGAAAATGTGGGCGAAAAAGCAAGAAACCATAAGCCGAGTATTTAATTAAAAAAAAGAGAAGAAAAAAAAAGGACGACATGGCGGCGACAAGACGGAAAACAATAAGCCTCTGGCAACGGGGGCAAGCCTTGTTCGTGTCACGACTAGCCTTTTTCCTCTTTGCTGCCCGTCGTACACGGCGCTCTTTATAACAAGGGCTTTGGCCGCTCCTCCCAGCAATGCCGAGATGCAACGTCGAATTAGATACACCCATAATGCCACTACGGGCACAAAAAAAACTCCCTTTCGACTATAAAACCGCGTCCCCAATTGATTCCTCACTCAAGCCCCCCAAAGCCTCCGCCTTGGCCCTCCCCCCTGTCCCTTTCCTCCCCCTGGAAAAAAAAATCTATCAATCCGTCTCTAAATGGGACGCCCTCCGAGACCTCTTCATTTCTGTACCTGTTGCACAGCGTCTCTCTACCTCTTTCCATGCGCCCCTCGGCCTGCTGTGAGCCGTCATCTGTGTCGCACGCCGAGCAAACTCCGTAAACGCCAAGCTGTGATTTGTCTCCCCAGACACGATCCCTAAACGAGAACAAGTAATGCAATGTACGAGGGTGATGCTGCCAGTCGTGTTGCGTCCTCAATGAAATGTCGCAGATGGTCAACAAGATGGACATGGCTCGTCAGAGAGAGAGCCAAGCTCGTCCTTGATGGGTGGGGATTTTTTTGTTTATAAAAAAAAAAAAAAGGTCATGTTCAGGGCTGGTGATAAATATTCTTGTCACGCTTTCTCTCGTCTCAAGCGCTGTGCGAGGCTCCTGAGCGGGTGTTGGAGAGAGAGGTAGCTATCAAGGGGTACTCTTGCCCCATATGGGTGCCCCCAGGGGCTTGCTCACGCCAAATCCAATGGCTACAGCCAGTCCGACCACGAGAACGACAATAAGAATCTTGACAACAACACGTGTGCGTCGGTTGAGGCGAGCCATGCATGTGCAGCTGCGCTGACGCTTGGCAGCCTTGGCGCGCTGCTTCCAGTGGTCCTTGCCGGGCCAAACCTGGCAGTCATCGCGTCGGTTAATGACAATGCTGGCGCGGGGACACTTGTCGGTTGAGCTATTCGTCACCATGGCCTCAACATCGGTGTCAAAGGGGTTTGCGGTGCGGTCTGATCTGGGCGTTGGCGGCCCGCTTTGCGAGGGCGACTTGTCATAGGGGTTCACGGTAGCCGTAGGCGCCTTGGGCACAGTCTTTTCAACCGTGGTTATTTGCAGCCCCGGCTGTAGAGTCGACGCCATGGTGGGCTAAGCGTAATGTTTGTGCTGCTGGCAATGTGCTTTGGAAAAGTGGGCAAGTATCGAATAAAGTCGTCGAGGCTTGCCAGGTTGAAGAAAAAAATGGCACGACCAAGAGGCTGGGCAGGCGGCAGCTTAAGAGAACAAGCGCGGTCAGCGGCAGGCTTGAAACGCAAATTGTCACAGTGAGTCGCCGGGCTCAAGCACAAGAATAGCAAAATGCTCAAATAGACGCCATCAAAGGGGTGGGTCGGAGGTATGCTGACCTTGTCGGGTTGCAGTGATACAATGCGCCAGGGAAAAAAGGGACGATGGTGAAGAAGAGACTTGTCGGACAATGGGTAAAGCAACAAAGCTTGCCGAGGGAGAAGTTTTGCAAGAGTTAGAGCTGTCGATGGAAGCGGGAGCAAGGCAAAAAGGCGATTGTGGGATAAAGGCTTTGTTGAGCCGACGACGGCCACGGCGCGTTGGTGTAGCTTGCTCAGCGGACCGGCATATCTCGACAGGGCAAAAATGGCGGATTGCACGAGGCAGGAAGCGATGACGGAGGCCAGACACAAGGCAAGGAACAAGTTGGCAGCGTCAATGCCAGAGGCGACAAGTGGTTTTGGTCAAGGTCAAGGAGAAGAATTGGAGCACGAGGGAGAAGGGGCAGGTTTAGGTAGGCTGGGAAACGGGGGGCAGGGAAAGAGATTGCCCCAAGTTTAGATGTACCTCGCATCAAGACGCTTGGGCCAGGGCGGCAGCGCTAAAGCCTAGAGCCCGTGGTGGCATTGCTGTCACCCACTAGCAGCGTGGTAGCAGCCAAGCAACCGCAATAAGCCGTGTTGTGCGCTGGCGGGGCGCCGGCAGCGTTTGCCTAACAAACACAATCATGGCATGTGCCGAGCAACCAGCGCTGGCGGCGGGTTCCTGGTGGCACATCAGGGAAAAATAAAAAGACCTTGATTGATGAGAAGGGGAAATAACAGGGAGGGCACATGAGAGATGTATGTACATTGCCATGTACCGCAGCCCACTGCAACCCCGTCCGAGCAAAGTACCTCGCAAACACGCCGAGCCAGCCATTCACTCCAACTTGTTGCAAATGCCGTGACGTTTGGACGTACCGATTCCATCTAACATTGGCCGTTTCCATCTCGTCTGTCGCCCTGCAGCATTTCCCACATTCAAACGTCTGACGCACGCGCATCCACTTGCTGGCGTTTCAGTTTCATGGTTGATGCTCTGCTCGACACAGTCTAAAGGGAGCCAATATTGGGGTGTCACGACTCGTCGAGCCAACCACTTGCCGAGCTGCACGCAATGGATGCACTGCCCCGGCCGACCTGCTGCAGCCGCGCTTCTCGCCATGGTCTGATAGCCTGCCGTTAACAGTGGGAAGATCACTCGTGATCGGCGCCGGTGGGCTGGCCCGCCCTTCCCACGGCTCTGCCGTGGCTGCAAGATGCGGCTGGCCGATCGAAAATAGAGGCATACCAGAAGCAATGTCCTGATTGACTGCAGCCTCCCTTTGCTCCCTTGGCCATACAACTCGCCACTCTAAGTGCAGGGCCAGCTACCACTAGCTGCCTGTTGCCTACGGACGCGGCTAGCGCTGGCGGGCTCCGAAAACGTTTCTACATGGCGCAGCGGAGCGCTACAAGAGCTAGTGCTTGGTTTTCAATGCAAGTCCCTCGGGTTACGCACGCCACAACACACGACGGCCCTGTTTGCCGTCGAGTGTTTGTTTTGTGCATTCGACTTGAATGCCTTTCACTACCAACTGCTACCACGCACTGGCAAAAGCCTTGCTGCATACCTCGTCGTCAAGCTTCGCCCCACCTTGCACCCCATGTCCATGTCTTGAGACTTGGCCCTCGAAAAAAAGTGAATCCTGTCTGAGCCCAGACTGGTCTTGTTTGACTTTGTCTGATGCTAGTATGCTGGCTCCATAGAGGGCTTTTTGCTGGCGCCATCATGCTAAAACCAAGATGGGATTTCTAGTAGGAATAGCAGCTTTGAAGGAACAACTTTGAAGGGGCTAATAGTTGCGTCCCGTCTATCCGCAAGACACTACTAGTATTAGTACTGCTAGCTACTAGGCTAGGAGATAGTTGCCTGGGTCACATGCATATATGGGAGAATCTCGAGGCGGCCGAGCAGATGCACAGGTCCATGGCAAAGACGCGCAACATGTCTCGCCTTCCGCCTTTTCCGTCAGGTAGGGGGAGTTGCATCATCCGCCTCTCGTGACAGGCTGTTCTCGACCTCATGCCTGCTTCATCGTCAAACATGGCAGGTACGAAGTCGCCTTTATGCACAATGCCGTCCTTGGGGGGCGGATAACTATTTATGGCTACCTGCTCCAGGGTAGGTGTGTAAAGCTGTGCACCTGTGGGCAGTTGAGGAGGACGACTGTTGCTCCTCGTACTAGATCCTGAGTCATTCTGAAAATGAAAATGACCATGATATTCCATGATTTATATTTTGTTTTATTTAGCCCTTGGTCTAATGATTTTCTTCTTCATCGTCAAAATGGCACACCTTGGACGGATAATGCAAGAGCCTCCTCTTCAATGAAGCACTTGGACACTTGTCTTCAGCAAAGCTTGCCTTTTAACACATGGCTGCAACTTCCGACAATGCACGCTGACAAGACATCCCCCACGACAGCAAGAGCTTCATCAAGGCAATTCTTGATTGCTGCAGGATGAGCCGTCTTGGTGGCTGCCTCCCCAAGCCTGGCTGAGACGGAACTTGCTCCCGTGGCAATGCTGTCAAGCAGCGTCTCGACAACATGGCTCTCCTGCCTTGGCAAAGCGGCCTGGGCGGCCTGCTTGCTCCTTTGCCGCTCCCCAAGCCCTGGTAGCCACATTATTGCATCTTCACCAACATCTGCTAGGATATCAGTCACTCCGCTGCAGGCCGTGCTGGCCGCCTCACTCATTAAATCCATAATCTCGACCTTGACACAATCAAGGCATTGAATGGCCGTATATGGTCCTTTGCCAGCCTCGTCTTGTTGCCTGACGCTTGCATATCCGACGGCAGGACGGCGAGTATGGATCGCCAAGTCCAGATCCACTGGACTCAGGACTATCGGTTCCGCCACCTACGAAGCCCTCCTGCTTGGTATCATCGGCGCACCAGTCCATTCTGGACACCACAGCCCAGTGCTCGGATGGAAAAACAGGCGGCCTTTGAACGCAAGGGGCAGTGGCAATGGCAGGGAGCAGATAATGCCTCTAGCTCCTTTAATGAATCGTGCCTCGAGGCCACGTGCTGGCCCTGTGGTCTCTATGCGCGCACGGTGATGCGCCTACACTCGGCACTGGCTGGCCATGACGCTGAGTATACTGGCGACCTGGGATTCTGTAATGCTGATTGCACTCAGTTTGCTGCTTGCCTGCCCTGTAAGTATCGAGGCCATGGCGGTGCAACAGCCGGGACAAGAGGGGCTAATGCCAAGGCATGCGTCAGTCTACGGCTTCTTTGTCTCGCGCCTACAGACGACGATTCGCTCCTTTTATGGCATTAGTGGGAGAAACCACTCGGACTGGTACGACGGCTGCTGCTGTCCCTGTGTTACGCTGGTTCGCAGCGAGCAGGAAATTTTGCTGCGTGAGCGACAATACAAGCGGCTTAGGAGTCTACATGATTCCAGTTCGGCCTCGAGCCAGTACCAATCGCAGACGCCCATGACGTACGATAGCTCTCCAGTCAAGTCGTCGACGGCACAGACCAAGTCGTCTTCAAGTCCCACAAAATCTTCTTCAGCTCCAACGCAAACTTTGTCACCCCCTGTTCAGTGGGGAAATTCGGCGAGTTTGGCGCAGAGGCCGTCGCCAAGGCAGGCGGCTCCTTGCTCCAGGATGGCTGGCGGGGACAGTATGACTGCCATGGGCAGGCCAATGAGAGAAGGCTCAGCGCCAGGACGAGCAACGGCGCCATTTGGCTTGAGTGTTGGGGAAGCCAAGTTGATGAAGCAGCCAAGGGGGAACCCTGCCGCCGTTAATGCTTCCAAGACTGTTGATGTCCCAGTGATCCACTATCTGGATAACGAGTGGTACATGGTGCCCGTCAGCCAGTCAGCACAGACCCAAGGGGATGCCAAGAAGAGACGGGCATCGTCGGCCGCGGCTGACGGCACTTGTAGAGCTGACCAAGCAATACCGCGAAAGCCTGTGCCCATTACGGCCACGTTGATAGGCAGGCATTCACTCAGCCAGCATGAGCTGGTTTCCATGGGCGTATCGTCGGCCCCGAAGCCAAGGTGTAGCGATGAAGACGAGACGTCACAAATTAGCCCTCGCCGTCTACTACATCGACTGGAAGAGGATGGATCAGTGACGGGCCAAGAGTCGCCAAGAGATGAGCAGACGGCCGAGGCGGAAGAGCCAAGCAGGCCGCCAGCCGTTGCTCATGATGCAACGGTAGAGCAAGTCGGGCCAACGAGCAAGACGCTAGACAGCGGTGTCAAGGTTGATGCGGCCAGTCACGAGGCCAAGCCGGCCGCCTTGGAGGCCAGCAAGGATGTGGAGTTTGAGGAGGCGCCGAGGCGACCTGTCGCGGACACCAAGGACTAGACGGAGTCAGTGGGAGGAGGGAAAAGGGAACCTGAAGAGGCGACTGTGCCTCGACAAGTGAGTATTGCTTAAAAATACAAGTTTTTTAAAAGAGACTCTTCAAGGCCATGCTCGTGTCTTGATGGTGCATGGTAGAGACAACAGCAGCTAGAGAAGAGGCGGTGGACTCATCCATTGTCCATGCTGGCTTGTTGGCCACGTCGCATGTAATACGGCACGATAGGGCCGGATGGCGCAAGACCCACGTGCGGCCGCAGCCAAGGCCTGATGCATGCATAGGCACTTGTTGGCTAGCTAGGAGGCAAGTTGATTAGCACAGTGTCCTTGACAGGGCGACTGGTGTGACGAGGCCAGAGGGATGAGGAGATGTCAAAAGGGCTGGAGGGATGGACAAGGGGCCAAGTCGTTGGATGCGTGAGTCAAAAAGGATGAGCGAGTCGGTAGAGGCTGCCGTGGTTCATGGACGGCATAATCATGGGCCAGGCAAAGTGATTCACATGTTTACGGGAGGAAGCTTTCTTGACTCTTGATCAGGCCAGCAGTACATGCTGACGGGGGGGAAACTTTGGCTTTTTATCATGATGGACAGTGCAAGTGCTTACGGTGCAGACTTTGGCGTGCCATGACGGTGGACAGTGTGTGCGGGCTTACAGGGGAGCATGCACTGGCACTGGTACAAGGCAAAAGATTGACGGTAACACAGTACACGTGTCTGTAGGCGCATAAGATGCCATGGTGGGCCACTTAAACACGACCTGGCGCGTCTGTGGCGCGGCGTGTTCGCGTAAGAAAAAGGAAAAAAAAGCCAGTAAAGGATGGACTGGAATGCAAAACGGCGTCTTTGGCACCATGTTGGTGTGAATAGCTTCCTTTGAACATGCTGCCCTTGGAACCAGTAATATCACAGCTCCCTATAACGGGATTGCAGTCGCGTGGGTATAGGGTAATGGCGGCGTGTGCAAGTCAAGGGAGGGAAATGAGATGCAAAGGGGGCTTCCACGGTGAGGTATGCAGGCGCGTGCCTGGAGCAGTAATGGATAGCAATGGTGAGCCGTCAAAGAGGCGTCTAGGAGGCGTCTAGGGGCCTGGGGCGGTTGTTTGAGAGTTGACGAGGGCAACGGCTGCTGCTGATATGCATGCACTTTAAGGCGGCGACAGAGGGCGGCGACAGAGGGCCCTTGGGCGCATTTCTGCTACGAATCCCACTAGACATGCACTGCAATGGCCACCAACCGGGCGACAGATAGGGCCATGGGACCAGGCGACAGGGACATGGCACTAGGCCAAGGCAGCTGGGCCTCGCCCTGCAGGGAGCCGCCCTTTAGCCAGCCAATCAAACGCCGCAGCCGCGACAGGGGTCCGTCATGCGCGCGCGTCGATTGGACGTGGCACCCGAGGCGCGATCGGCCCACCCCGCACCGCTGATTGGACAGCACGACGCGTCGAGTCGACAACGGCCGCAGGTTGGACGGCCACTGGCCCACCCGCCGTTCCCTTCTTCTTTCCCTCTCGAACCTCTTTCCTCATTTCTCCCATCCCGTTGCCAGTAGCAATTGCATTGCGCCTGCCTTGGGTCGTTTGCCTCTTTAACTGCTGGTCCCTGCCATTTCCCCTCCAGCTCCCGCTTCCTCCACCTTTTTTTTCCCTCCCTTTTTCCTCTTGTGCAATCCTCAACGCCCGCCCAACGCTCTGACGGGGTGCATAAAACAACAACATTGATTGATTGATTGACATTGCCTGTACAAGACACACGCACCGACTCGCCTTTTATTTTTTTTTTTTGTGCTTTGACAGTCAAGGACTCATTTGCGAGTCAATTCGTTAAGACACTTTGCACTCAATTCTTTGTCGACACAACGAGGCTGTTTCGAAACACGCTGCTAGCCATGGCTGCCGTGACGCGACAGCCATTTGCACCTCTGCAGCACTCTCGTTTGCAGCTGCTCAAGAGTCTCAAGAATAGACAGCACGGTGAGTTGCCAGCGCCACAGTGCTTGCTTGAGGCGAGAATGAGGTTTGAACAAGACTAGACGGGCTGACTCAATTGCAGCACCCTCTTCTCCCACGTCTCCATCAAAGCGCAAGGCAGAGGCGTTTGATGATTTGGACGTGGAAAATGTCGACCCAATCATGATGAAGCGCTCCAAGGGCTGTGGGAGCAAGCCGTCCATGGACGTGCTGAAGCCAGCCCTTCGTTACTCCGTCTCGGCCCCAAGTGTCTGCACTGCTCAAGGCCCCCAAGCCGCCACTTCGCGTCGCGTCTTGCAGCCCCACTCTGTTGCCACTCCATCTAGCACTCACAAGCCCTCTCCCCTATCTACCTCTTCACCGTCACATGGGTCGCGCACTCGACGCGTTGGTGGTGTTGCTCGTCACCATGATCATGGACCATATTCTCGCTCCGACAAGGAGAGATTTGCACGCGAGGCGTCGCCCCCATTTTCTCTTGACGCTGCCCTCAAGGGCACCATTACCGCACATGGCCGACGCTCAAAGGCCTCATCCTGCCTGACTGGCAGCAAGTCGCTGCTTGATGTTGGCGCGTCTGAGACCAAGTCGAGCTGGTTTTTTGACATTCATGAAGACACACCGGACCAGGAAATGGACAATATGATTCAGCATGGAACCTGCGTGCTTGACATTTCTTCCGACGAAGACTGTGCCAAGAAGGCGCGTCGAGAAGAGGCTGAGGGCCGCGACAAGGAGAATATTCCCCCGGCAGATTACGTGTCTGAGATTTTGACGCGGCCCACGCGCCGTCGCGCCACGTGCATGACGGCGGCTGACTGTGCGCGACGCGTCGCGCTGGCGGAAATGAAGGCTGCCGACTTTTACTCTGACGGCTGCGACGAGACGTCAATTTTTATTATTCCGGCAGATGAGGAGCTTCCAGCCGACGAGCCTCCAACTGAGTCGGAAGCCTTGTCAGAAACAGACCCTCTCAAGGCTGTAGAGTTGCTCATGGCGACACACAAGCCGCCCAAGGTGGTTCTCGAGCCTCTCCCAGGCACGGGCGAGAGCTTTGACGTGTGGGAGAGCGGCAGTTCCAAGGACGAGGATGAAGCATAAAAAAAGTGTGGCATTTTTGTGTCATGAGCAAGTGCATTGACGGAAAACAAGGGACACTTGTCGTGGCGCCAAGGCGTTTGAAAGCAAGCGTGAGCGTCGGAGTTTATGGAAACCATTGCAGCTTTGGCATTGACTTTGATTGCGCTTCAAGGACGCAAGCGCTTGGGGGTGATGGTGGAGCTACTGGCGCTGGCTGGTTAATTAATTGGTGGATTGAAAAGTCGTCCATGAGAGGCTTTTGGTATTTGAAGCGCATATGGAGTCACTTGAATTGAGACTTTGGGAAAAGCTCAAAGCACTGGGTGTATATATGGACTGTGAAGTTTTGTATTTTCCAAGTGTAGAGTGGGCTGGAGTCTTTTGAGTTTTTGCACCTGCTGAAATTGAAGGGAAATTGAAGGAAGATTGTGAGTGAAGGTAGTGGTGAAGAGGTACAATTCGCACTGTACGTTTGTCATGTACCGAAAATCCAGGGCCAATCAAGGCACCTGAGCGACACCACGTTGAATGCTTGCAACGCCTACAACTCTGGCAACTGTGCGCCCAAAACAATTCTCATTTCAAGGAATTGAAGCGGCCTTTTCTTGTCGACGCGTTATAAGCGGCAAAAGGCGTCAAAAAAATACAAGAAGGAGAGAAAAACAGGTGGAAAAGAAGAGACGTTCCAAGACGAGGGCTTTGCAAGACGCGACGCGTCTCTCGACGCTCAGCAATGGCGGCGACTGGTACGGCGAAGCAGCGCGGGGCGTTTATAGTCTTGGAAGGGCTGGATCGGAGCGGCAAGACGACGCAGGCCAAGCTGTTGGAGGAGAGAATGGTGGCAAATGGGATGCAGGTCAAGGCGATGCGGTTTCCGGGTGAGTTTTTGCGATTGTGGTGTTTTCCTCCTTGCGAGGTAATGCGTTGACGTGTTTGTCGGCGTACGATTTATTGGTGTATTGACTTCCATTGACGTGTTTGTCTGCGTACGATTTATTGGTGTA
>NJET01000066.1:44551-106385 GCA_002591415.1 Ophiocordyceps australis | reverse complement strand
GATCTTGTCAGCTCTGCAGACTGGTTTGTTGACGGGGGCTTTGGTGTTGAGGCATGCTGCAAGGGGCAAGGACATGGCAAAAGCAAAAAGTCTAGATTGCATGGTGTAGCCGTGGTGAAGCTGAATACATGGGGGATCAAGGCTGGCCATGGTGTTGCGTTGGACCATGGCAAAAAAGAAGCATCTAGATGTGCCGTCGTCTTGGACGTCTTTGCAGACTCAAAATCAATGGCTCGAGCTATTTGGCCGTTGGCTTACGTCAGGTAAGCGTCAGCCCACCTCGCACTTGTTGGCGCAAAGGGCGTCGGGCCCCAGAGATGCCGAGAAGAGGGGGGAAGAGGGAGAATATAAAGCGAGGCAGCCAAGTCTTTTTTTTTTTTCTGCCGAGGACCCTGATGTCTTAGATTCAACAGAATTCTCGACTTGTCATCTTTAAGACTTGATTGTGCTAGCTTGAATCTGATTGGATATATTGGTTTAACCAAGCTTGATTAGGACGAATACCAGACGACTTGTTTTGCAAGACTTGAGCATGGCCGCTACCAAGGGAAGCTGCGCGTGCGGCAAGATTGCGCTAGAGTTTACGGGTAAGGAAACTGCCGGGATGGGGGAGGTTACATTGGCTGATGAAGAAGGGCAACAACAACAAGGGGAACCCCAAGTTGTGGCTCTCTGTCACTGCCTTGACTGCCAAAAGGTGAGTTTGAGCATTGTAATGCTTTGCTATTGGCGACTTGTGGTTTGGTGGGTTGAGTCGTGAGTGGACGATACTGACAAGAGTAGTGGACGGGAAGCGCATTTACGCCAAACCTGATTATTCCGCGCAAGGCGTTGAAACTTGTCAAGGGTACGTCGACATTTTTGGAGTCGTGGATGCATAGTGAGGTTACATGGACGTGAATGCATGAATACCAGGGGAAAAAAGCCACATGGCGGCCAAGCGTAATATATTGCATGACGAGGCGTAATATGCCACATATCCAGAAGCAATATCTTACATGACAAGACATGACAAGACATGACAAGACACACGGCATTTCCACATGGGCCTTGTTTAGCACTAATCTCGCAACAGGCACGCCCAAGGCTTGGGACGCAACCGGCGCGTCGGGCAAGATTAACAAGCACTTGTTTTGCGGCGACTGCGGCTCGGGCCTGTGGAGTGAGCTCGAGGTGATGCCCGACTCGCTCTGCCTCAAGGCGGGATGCCTCGACGGTGGAGCGGCGAGTATGGGGGGAAAGATTGGAGTAGAGTTTTATACAAAGGACCGGGTGACGTACCTGGCGGGGATCGAGGGCGCGAAGCAGGTTGAGGCCTTTGGCGGGGTAGCGGGCGGTTCGTGAAGAGTGTTTTTAAAGCAAAACGTTGTTAGTTGAGTCTTGATGGCAAAAGTTTGGCTTGCTGGGCCTTAATCTTTGTGCAAGTGTCGTTGGGATATGGACAGGCCATAGTGAGCTCTTTTTCAACCAGACACTTTTAAATATACATTGCGAAGGAATTAAAACACAAAACAAAACAAATATTTTGATGTGCCAGAGACTCGTTCCATGTGACGCTTGGCCGCATGTCGAATAGTCCCCCTCGTCTATACCGGCATACTACCTATACAAGCGGCGTGATATACCAGGCCAAGTGGTAGTGGGAGCCGCAGTGTTTATGAGCTGCCTCGTTCACATATGACGCGAGACGCTGTTGTCGTGGTGAATGTGCATGAAATATTGGCTTAGTATGAAGCTTGTGTGTACAAGAAAAACGAGGCGCATGTGAGGAGCAGCAACGATGCTGCTGTGATGGCGAGGCGGTGCAGAGGTATATAGCTCTGGGCCGGCTGCTCACCTCAAGGCGAGAGACTTGGGAGGTGTAGAGTGTTAGACGAGATTTATACCAGAGAGGGTCGACAAGTAACAAAGACAAGTCCAAGAGGTGGCCAGCAAACAAAGATGGGCCGCCAACATTTGTGGCTGTTCGCATCCATTGCTTCGGCCATGAATGTGCCCAAGTCGTCGCCCTGTCTATACCAAGGCCGCATCTGCCGCTGGCACGGCGAATCGCCCCTCTGCGACCGCGACGCCCACACCATTGGCTTCATGACGCCCCAGCACGAGCTCATGGCCTCGACGCGCTACGACTCCATCTCATCGCTCTGCTCCGACGCAGCAGAGGGCAACAACCCCGGCGCCGACTGCTGCGCACAGTACGGGCAGGGATGCCTCTTTGGATATAAGCGGCTATGGTGCCATGTAGAGCCAGTAGTCAAGACGGACAAGAAGGAACCAGTCCCCATGGCGCTGGGGGGCGGCGAGTTGTGTGAGTGGGAGGGGAGGCAGTGTCAGTGGTATGGCACGTCGCCCTTGTGCTTGGCCACCGAGTATGAGATTGGAAATGTCGATGACAAGGCGAGAGAGTATGTCGTTTCCACGAGGGAGAAGAGCCTGGGAGCGCTGTGTGCTGGCGTCAAGCAGATGACGGCGAGGCACTGCTGCAAGAGCTACGGGAGTGCATGTGTGGATGGATATAAGCGGCTATGGTGTTTTCCCAAGGCCGGGACAAGTACAAGTGGCAGGGAATCCCATTCGACCAGAGTCAAGCACCAAGTCTTTTTGTTGACCGAGGCCAAACTTGAGCCGTTACTTTCAAGCAGCAAGCAACGCAAATCATCGCCTCTTTCAAGCAGCAAGCCCCCCAAATCACCTCTTCCTCTCCTCCCGCCCCCCGACTGGGCCAGCCACTATCCATGTCGCTTCCGCGGCCGCACCTGCGAGTGGCACGGCTCCTCCCCCTTTTGCGGCCGCACCTCGACCCCCGTCGGCCAAACCCACTCCTCGAGCCAAACACTCTTGCTCACAACAGAGCACCGCTCCATCACAGACCTCTGTGAAAACGTGCATGGCGCAGACTATCCCGGCGAGTCGTGTTGTCGCACCTACTATGCCACCTGCTGGACTGGGTATAAGCGGCTGTGGTGCTCAGAGGAGCGGCCCGAGGCGTACTGGGAGACGGATTTGTGGCGCCATGGCAAGGCTTGAAGTTTGTTGTTTTCCTAGCCAACTTGCTATAGACATTAGCCACGTTGCGCCTAGGTGACGAGTAGCTGTGCAAGAGGCTTGAATAGCTGTACAAGTGTCTGCTTGTCTCTCGCCGACAGCAGCCAATAACAAGCTCTGTATACTTCTAATCAGGCAATCTAATTAGATGAGCTCAAAGAAACTATACACCTTGGGATTGCCATGTCCTTGCTTTCTTTTCTTTTCTTTTGGGGGGCGTGGCATAATTGTTGCTCTACCAATTCATCTCTGCCCATGAAGCTCTAAGCGTCTTCAACTGCTGCTATAGAAAATGAACCGGGCTATCCTGGCACACCACAGGCCAGCTCAACGGCACAAGCCGGCAAACGTCTGTCTTGCTTGTCTCTCGTGGCAAAGCCGAGGCTAGAAACCAGCTTGTTTCCCCTCTCATCACGACGGCGCCGCTATTGACACATCATGTGTCCCTCTGTGGCCTCAAGCTCCGACCAAAGCACAGACGCCAAATCACCAGACCTTGGCCCAAAAACCAGCCTTTTGTCATGGCCACCTCTACAGCCCAGCCCTTGCCAAAACCACGCCTCTCAAACTCTCCCAAACTCACATGTTCGCTGCGCCACCAACAATCACATACCTCTTGCCCTCGGACATTCATGGCAAGCAGACGCGCAAGCAATGACGATGCTACACACAGTGCCTCCCACTGTCCATGCATCCTGCCGTTGTAGCCATGCATCCATCCGTGCTTGACGTCACGGCTGAGACACCAAGACATCAACACATCAAGACAAAGAGGGGAAGCACAAACCATGCCCATGCCGTCGTTTGGAGATCGCCGTTTTAGCCCCCAAGTGCATCCAATTGTTTAAATCCGCCCTGCGCCCTGGTCGAATACCTGTCGTCAAATACCAGCCCTGATCCACAGAAGCAAAAATCCATTCGAGAAAAACAGCTTCGCGGCAACAAAACAAACAAACGTCTCAACCGAATTCATACTCTTCAAATCTCTTCAAATCTAGCCATGTCTCTGCTGCGCCAGCTACCCCTTGGCCCTCTGGCCTTGAGACGCCACCTGCACGCCAGCGCCTCCATTTACGCCAAGCCCACATCTCACCAAGACGCCACGGCCGAGGACGATGCAACAGACGAGCAAAACACAAACTCCATTGTCACGCCCACCATTGATCCCGCCGCCGCTTCTGCCTCCGGCCTCGGCTCCAAGGGCCGTACCGGCGGCGGCCCCGCCCTCGACAGTACCGCCCCCGGCGCTCCCCCTCCGCCAAAAGTCTTCAACTCGCAAGTCTCGGGCCTCGACTCGGAGCGCAAGCTTACCCCAGAGCAAAAGCGCGAGGTCGAGGAGCATAACCGCGAGTTTGCAAAGAATCACGACGTGGGAGAGGAAGTGCCCATCCAAAAGGTGGACAGGAAGTTTTGGAAGAGCGGCTCCCAGGGCTGATGGTCCTTGTCGCTTTCCATGCTGCTTCTTTTTGGGCCTGCTTGCTGGACCGAGGGCTAGAAACGGGCCTCGCTGGCGCCATCAAACAATGACTGTACTGCGCATGACGCATGGCCTTGTGCTACCATCATCTCTTCTGCGCTTCCAACCTCTTTGATTCTACCATTCACCTCGTCTACATAACTTGAGCATACTATGCTAAAGGCTAGCTAGTCAGGTTAGGCTACGCTTGTAGCTGGCGGCTGTAACAAGACGCAGCCTAGCGAGTTACTTTAACAGCGACACGCGCTTCTACTCTCACTATTGTAAAACGCTCAACGTGCTTTGCACTTCATGAACCCATGTCCATGCCCGCTGCCTGCGCCAAAGCCTCGACGCCATGCCCCTTTTCTTTGGGCAGCAAGGCAAATGTTATACTCAATGTCGAGCCTTGGTCGTGAATGACGCTTCCTGACGTTTAGCCAGTGCCTCGGATATTGCTATTACCATGTTAGCCTTATCATATTCGGCTACCAAGGCTGAGGGCAGAGTAAAGGACAAAAACAGTGCGTCAGGTAATCGAACATGAGGATCATGCAAAGCAAAAAAGCCTTGTCAGATACAATCTAGCATAAAGTGGTTTCTCATCACAGCAGACAGTAAAAAGAAAAGCCCCAGCTAGCTTACCCATCAAGAGCCATGCCAAGCTTCAGAGTCCCTTTGAGGGCACAGAAACCCAAGCACTCGTACTGTGACCCTGCTGGGCTGTCCAAGGAGTCGTTGTATCGCCTCGGCAAGGTGTGCTCTCCAAACATTGTCATCATTGCCCGATGGCTGAGTGAACTGCTGTCAAGACGCATACCCATCATCATGGTCTATCCGAGCCCATAGACCCTGCAATCTGCCCAATCAGTTCGCGGACATGATCCACAACAGCCTTGACCATGCCTTGATGCCGTCTCTTGTCATCCACTCCACGCACGGGCTCGCTGCCCATGGTGGGCAGTACATTATCGCCTGCAGACAGACTGACAAAGAGCGCAAATGGAACCAGCCATACACACAGCCCAAAATATGAAGCAATCATTGTAAATGTCGGAACTTCTACTTGGTCAAGGTAGGCTCCTCGCTGGTATGCGCGTGTCTGGCTATCCGAAAAATAACGGAACCAAACATAGTGATCAAGCAACACAAAGACTATCCGTAAATAATGAGCCAAGGCACCAATACTCGCGTCATCTTGGGACACCTACCAATGGAGAGAAGGAATAAAGGATCCGACAGCTTCACAAAGGGGAAGCGCCGCATGTTGCCTAGATATACCACATGCGCCACCACGCCCAAAATTGTCGGCCAAAAGGGAAGCCTGTCAAGAAGCCATAGGGCCACCCTCATGCCCACAACAGTGTAAATGAGGCGTGTTAACAAACGTTTTGCCAAGACGGTGTGTTCTTCGACCAGCTCCGAAAGGTAGTAGAGCCCCGACGCGATGGCCAGCGTCAGAAAGCAAAAGCCAAGAACCGTCCCGGCATAGCCGACCAAGGGCAAGATCCACATCTTGGGCTTGACCACGTAGCAAAGCTTCCTAGGAGCTTTGGACCATGATGTTGGGCTGGTGAGAGGGGAAAAATCAGGCAGAATGAAGCAGCATGGCCATTAGCGCCTTTGGTCCTTGAGGACAAATAAGTCCATGTGCCGGGCGGAGTTTTATTGATCCTCGCCGGCAGCACCAAGACGCAGCGCACACCGGCCATGTTTTATCACAGAGTTGCGCGGTTTGTCCAAGATGAAAAAAAGTCTCTATAAAAGTCTCTATGAGATTGGAATGCCCCAAGTACTGGGATGCTCAAGGCATGCATAATTTTCCCTTGTCGCGAGCTTCAATTCTCATCGTCAAAACCCCCGACTCTGGGCTCTCCAAAGGCTTATCGATAGCACCATCTACAGGCTGAGAAAAAGCTGACAAGACAATCGTCATCTTTCCAATTGCTACTGCTCCATCACTTTATTCCCATCTATCCCAACACCACACCAATACTTGAAACCCTCTTTTCCTCTTCTGACCACCTGCCAACATGTCTCGCCCGGAAGACGCCCTGTATGCACTCCAAACAACTCCTAACCCACCACAAAGCTAACCTCGCTCAGCGCAGCCGACATACACTATGACGATACCGAAGCCCGAAAATACACCACTAGCTCACGCATCCAGACCATTCAAGCCTCCATGACCCGCCGCGCCCTCCAACTCCTCAACCTCGACGCTCCCTCTCTCATTCTCGACATTGGCTGCGGTAGCGGCCTCTCGGGCGAAATTCTCTCCTCCATCACCCCTCAAGAAGGCGGGCCACACACCTGGATCGGCATGGACATTTCCCCTTCCATGCTCGACATTGCCCTCCAGCGCGACGTTTCGGGCGACTTGCTTCTGGCAGACATTGGCCAAGGTGTACCCTTTCGCCCAGGCTCCTTTGACGCCGCCATTTCCATATCTGCGATCCAATGGCTGTGTTGCGCAGAGTCGGCCGAAACTTCGCCCCAGGGCCGCTTGACGCGCTTCTTTAATGGCTTGTATGCGAGCTTGCGCCGTGGCGCTCGTGCTGTTTGCCAATTTTATCCCAAAAATGATAATCAGCGCAACATGATTACCCAGGCAGCAATCCGCGCCGGCTTTGGTGCTGGCATTCTTGAGGATGACCCTGGTACTAAAAACGTCAAGCTCTACCTCGTCTTGACTGTCGGTGTTGGAGCCGCACAGGGCGATATTACTGGTGTCGTTGCTGGTTTGGACCACGTCGACGTGCTTGATGCGCGCAAAAAGCTAAAGTCGAGTAATACCCAGATTAAAAAGGGAAGCAAAGCATGGATCGTTAGGAAGAAGGAACAGATGGAACGCAAGGGCAAGGTGGTCAAATCCACGTCAAAATACACTGGGCGGAAGCGCCGCCCTGCTTTTTGACATCTTGACCGTCTCCCATTCATCTATACACCGAGATAATGTTGCAAGGCGTTTTTGGCGTAAATACTCTGCCTGTTCTAGAACATAGAATAACCAAAGGGACACTCAAGAATTTAAACTTGCCCTATTCGATACTCCTCAATTCTTTCAAGAAAACCACAAGCGACTCCACGATTTTTCAAGTCAACAGGCGACTTTCTTTTTGGCTAAAATTGAAACAATAGCCGAGACTGGAAAAGCGCCTCGCCTTACTCCATCGGTCGCACCCTTTTTCTATTCAGGCTTCATCGTCGGGAAGGCAAGGACTTCTCGAATGCTGTAATTGTCTGTCAGGAACATCATCATGCGATCAATGCCCATGCCCCAACCGCCGGTAGGAGGCAAGCCGTGCTCTAGAGCCCGGCAAAAGGTTTCGTCAACCATTTGTGCCTCGTCATCGCCTTGGGCCTTTTGGTGTGCCTGCTCCTCAAAACGCATTCGTTGTTCGGCAGCAACGTTCAATTCGGTATATCTGTTCGAGTTAGCATCAGTCTTGGAGTCAAATTGTCCATGGGTCCCGACTTACGCATTAACAATCTCCTTGGTCGCAACAAAAACCTCGAATCGCTCGCAAAGGCCTGGAGTGCTACGAGAAGACTTGGCCAATGGTGACATCATCTTGGGGTGTCCCAGGATAAAAGTTGGATTGGTCTAGCAAGACGTCAGTACTTTAATGTCTGTTTTGACGAGTGAGAAGAGGCCTACGCATTGAGATTCGAGGAATTCGCCAACCAACGCATCAATCATCCGGGCATTAGTCAGGGGCGGGTTGCACTCGACATTAGTCTTCTTGAGAACTTTTTTGAGAAATTCGCCCGTTTGTTCAGTGTGCAATTCGTCGGCAGGAGGAAAGCTTTCACCGGTAGCCTCTTCGAGTGCCGGAATCATGTCAATCTGACGCCATGGCGCCTGCCAGTTGATCTTGATCTCCTCTCCCTTGATGTTATGAAAGGTGGTCTCGTATGAGCCGTGAATGTGCTTGACCAGGCCGCTGACAAGATCTTCCGTCATTTTGATCAGGTCGTTGACATCGGCATAGGCCATGTAAAACTCCAAGCTCGTAAACTCTGTCAAGTATGAGCACTGGAGCAACCTTGCATGGCGGCAATATGTAAAGAGACGTACCGGGATTGTGAGTCAGATCGACGCCTTCATTCCTAAACTGTCGTCCCATTTCGTACACACGATTCAGGCCACCAACGACGAGCATCTTGAGATACAACTCGGGAGCGACACGAAGGAACATGTCCATGTTGAGGTCATTATGGTGAGTAATAAATGGCTTGGCCGTGGCGCCGCCGGCAACAGGATTTAGCATTGGCGTCTGAACTGACACAAAGTCACGGTCGTCGAACCATCGGCGAATATAAGTATCGACCTTTGCTCTGGTAAGAAAGATTTGTCGTGATCTCTCGTTCATCATCAAATCAAGATAGCGTTGGCGGAAGCGTTGCTCAGAGTTCTTGAAGCCGTAATGATCGTCGGGAATCTGTGCCGCCAACAAAGTTAGGGGCAAATCAGCGGTAGCACTGAACAATCACTATACCTGGTGTAGACATGGCGAGAGGAGTGTGACCTCGGTGGCCGCAATGGATAGCTCTCCTGAAAAGTCACCGCTTCCCTGCTTCGTCTTGGGATTGGTGCGAGTAGGAAATCCTCGAATGCCAATGATGTCGCCTCGACGCAGGTGTATATGCTGCTCGTCAAAGCTAGGCGCATTCTCTGCAACGTTATCGGCCTGGGCAAGCACCTGGAGTCGAGCTCCCTATGAAACTGGTCAGCTGATATCGACACTAGCTAGGATGGCTAGAGCGACAAACATCTGATCTGATGTCGTAAAAGTAGAGCTTGCTGCCAGCAGATCGCTTGACGTAGATTCTCCCAGCAATTTGTATCATCCTAGACTTGTCCGACTCGCCATTCTTGAGATTGGAGAAGTCGTCCGAAAACTTGCGAATGTCGTACGTTACATGATACTAGGCGGGCTCAGGGTCAGCTGGGATGCTGGCTGATATGAGCAAGTGTATGGCTCATTATACCTTGTGAGGATAGGCTTTGCCCTGTGCATGAAGCTCATTGACGGCACGCGATCGAATTTCAAAGTACTTTAGAGGAAAATTGTGTCAGTTTTTTCCTTGTCTTGGTGGAGAGAGGTTGATCAAAATACTTGGTTGGGGGTAAGATCTCTCTCGGCAGCCTCCGCGTTCCTGTTGGTATTTGAAGCGGGCTGGGGATTGGCAGCCTGCTTTTCCTTCTTGGCGGCTTCCTTTTCGCGGGCCTTCTGGCGCTTCTTGAGCTCCGACTTGGACACCATCTCGCCCGTGGCCTCGTCAAGATGAAGCTTGGCGACTGCAGCGGCGGCAGCGTCACCTGCAGTGGCATCGCTGCCAGAGGCTGGTTGATTGTGTGCCATGGTGCGACGATAGGCAGAGTCAGATTTAAAGCTAATTCTTGGTGTTGAAATCGATTTTGGCTACATCAGGCTCGAGTCACGGTCTCTGTCAGATACTGCAGTCACGGCCCCGCCAAAGGTCTCTGGTGGGGTCTGTTGCTCTGGGGGCTGTACGAGCATCGCTGCGGGTCTGGACCCTGAAAATTACGGAAGAATGATATTTCCGAGCAAGATGATGCTCTACGCCTATGGTGTGCAATTTAGTAGTTTTTAGTTGCTATTTATTCCACTGGGACGCTGACTTGTGGGTGTATGGGCACGGCGGAGACAGGGTAAGCATTGCGCGTCGTTTACGACGATTCGAGGCTACTGGGCGCAGTTTGACTTGGTTTCAGCAAGCCGTCGCGTCTGGCTTAGTCTGACTCTTTTATGTGGAACGGGGCTCAGCATGGCCAATTCTACAGCAGGCGCCATCAAACTCGGACCACGAGAATGATTTTGATGGCCAACACAGCCTACAAGTTTCCATTATTGTCAGCAAAGTTGGAGTCTTGTTTGCTGTGGCGACTTTTTGCCGTGGCCGGGGCCGGGGTGACGCAGGCAGCACCGCCACAATAGGCTGCGCCACTCTTGGCCAGCATGCCCGCGTCGCTGATTCGCAGACTTGTAGCAAGCAGCAGCCATGAATGCTGTGCTCAGCGCGAAGATGACGACACCAGAGATGGTGCCGTCTTGGCAGCAGGGGCAATGGGCACTACGTGGAGCCTTCGTGGAGCCTTTGTGCAGCCTTGTTTGAATGCTGAGGCCGCCCGGGTCTTGCCCTGTAAAAGCTCGAGACGGGGCAGGTGACTGTTCAAGATTGATCTCTTCTTGGTGCCTTGTTGTAGCCTGTTTTACCTTTTGTATTTACCTCTTGCAAGACTTTGCTGCAACTGCCCGCAAACGCCCATGGGCTCCATGTCAGTCACATCACGTTTTATCACATTATAGATTTGTGTATTTGCTCTCCAGCTACTGACGCTTGGCACAGTCGCGAAATGCCACCTTCGATTGAGTCCTCGCTGGGCTCGCAGGGCCTCGCCGATGAGCAGCGAGAACTACTCGACCTCATTGACAAGCTGCAGTTTGCACAGCTCGACAATGTCAAACTCCCCCAGATTGTCGTGGTGGGTGACCAGTCGGCTGGAAAGAGCTCTGTTCTCGAAGCCCTCACAGGCACCCCCTTCCCTCGTGATGCCGGTGCCTGCACCCGGTTCGCGACTGAGATTCGCATGCGCCGCGCCAAGGAAACCGCCTTGCGCGTCTCCATCATCCCCGACAAGAACCGGCCCTTGAGTGACCAGGCGCGTCTGTCGCAGTATGGTGGTCATGTCAAGGGCGACATGCCCTTTGAGACGATGATGCGCGATGCAACAGAGTTGATTGCGCCCCGTGATAAGCCAGGCCGATTTGCAGCCCGTGATATACTCGTTGTTGAGAAGAGCGGCCCAGACATGCCTCTGCTGACGCTGGTTGACTTGCCTGGCCTGGTGCGAGTAGCCAATCGCGATCAGTCTGATGCCGACATCCAAACCATCGAGGCCCTTTCGGATCACTACATGAAGAGCTCGCGCACCATTATTCTCGCCGTTGTTGGTGGCAATAACGACTATGTCCAGGCGCCAATCCTGACCAAATCTCGCCAGTTCGACCCCAAGGGCACGCGCACCATTGGCGTCTTGACAAAGCCCGACATGACGGAGCGCATCGGCCTCGAAGACAAGTTTATTGAGCTGGTGACAAACAGAGACGTGGAAAACAACTTTGGTCTGGGCTGGTATGTGCTGCTCAACCCGGGCCCAGGTGAGGTCTGGACCTCTTTGGAGGACCGCAGTCGACGCGAAGCCGACTTCTTCACGCGTGGCAAATGGGCTTCTCTCCCTCCGCAGATGTGGGGTGTCGCTGCCCTCCGACAAAAGCTTAGCACGCAGCTGCAGAAGCACATTGGTCGCCATGTCAAGTCGCTGCGCCGGCAGATCCAGCAGGCCTTGGAGCGGTGCGACTCGCAGCTGCGGGCCATGGGCTCTGCCAAGGACACGGTGGAGGAGATGCGCTTTGAGATGGGGGAGCTCTTCACCGCGTCCAATAATCTTGTCACTCCGGCAATCAATGGCAACTACAAGAACCCATTTGGAGAGCGCTTCTTTTCGCGGCAGTCGAGCCGGGACACGCCGCCGCAGAAGCTTCGTGCTCGAGTGCGTGAGGAGAGCGAGCAGTTTGCGCGCCTCTTCCGCCAGCGTGGACGAAAACTCAACTTCTCAGCTGGCAGCAGCAGCGCAAACCCAAGAGGACAGCAAGGGTCTGTAGGCCTTCCAGCAGCTGGTCTCGTGGGCGACGAGAATAAGAGAGACTTTGCTCAACACGAGGTTGAGCCTCTGCTGCGGCAGATTCGCGGCAATGAACTTCCACTCGACTCCAACCCACGGGCTCCCTATATTCTATTCCAAGACTATTCGCGCAACTGGCCGACGCTAGCCCAAGAATACCGGGACAATGTGGGCGTGATTTGCCATGAGTTTCTGGCCGAGGTGATTGAGCACGTGTGGCCAACGCGGATGCGTGAGCCGCTGCGGCGACAGTTTCTCGAAGTCAAGATGAAGGAGGTGATGGAGGGCGCAGACTCGGAGCTGGCCCGTCTGACAGAAGACATGGAGCTCGAGATTCAGCCTTTTGATCCCGAGTACGAGGAGCGACTGATGCGCTGGCGAGCCGAAGCAACGCAAGAGGGCGGCAGCTACACCGAGGCCGAGGAGGTGCTGGAAAAGATGCTCATTTACTACGACTTGACGGCCCGCATATTTACGCGCAACGTGGTAACACAAGTGGTGGAGAGACATTTGATGCTGGGCATGGTGCGCCTCTTCAATCCGGTAGAGATTCTGCGCATGCCAGACGCGGCCATAGAAGGCATTGCGGCCGAGGATAAGGGCACTCGCGAGCGACGCATCGCTCTCAAGAAGCAGAGAGCAGCGATTGAGGAGGCGCGGAGCATATGTGCAAGCCTGGCTATGCGCAGCGACTTGCGGTCAGTCATTGACGACGACCAAGACGATGGTGCAAGTGACAATGAGGAGCAGTCAGTCTGGAGGAGCACATCGAATCGCCGCTCCGACGCCTCGAGGTATGCCAATGGCACAGCCGCCATGCAACAGGCGCAAGCAGGCTCAGCAGCATCCAGTGCTGCCCAGTATGGCGCTACACAATCTCGCAAGCCTGTGATGCCGCCGCCGCAGGAGCCCTATCCCGATGGCGCACGACAATGGGAGCAAGCCCATCCGACACACGCGCCGCCTCCACCGCCGCCGCGGCCGCAGAAGGTTAGCTTCGAGGCGGCAGACCGGTACGACGGGACGGCGACGCCTCCAGTCACAGCGCGAGGGAGAGAAAGTGCCAAGCAGCGACTTGTGGCAGCCATGAGAATGGGCGGGGGCTCCTAGTGGACAGGCAAATGAGTGGTGGCATTCATGGCCGAGGTGTCGGTGTCTTTTTGTCGTTGCAAAGGGAGGGCAGTGCTGGTGGCGTTGTTGTAGCAAATAGACGGATCGACCATGTCCATTTCCAAGGGCGCTGGGCGAGTCAATGAGCTAGTGACGGTGCAACAAGAGACGATGAAAGCCTCTTGAGGCAGGTAGCAACGCATCTGGCACGAATCGCATGCCCAGGAATAGCGAGGAGATTGAGGCCTGGTTGGGAGGCCTGGTTGGAATGCTACCACGCATAGTTGTCCTGGGAACTCGGGGCGTAGTGTCTCGGTAACTCTAGCGCTGCTTGGGGCGATTACGACTTGCGCTACGCCCTAGACGGAGGGCACGGAGGGGTAAAGCAAAGAGCAGGTGACTAGAGGTGGCATGTATCCAAGCTAGCTAGTACTACTACCAGCAGTAGTTAGTAGTAGTTAGTAGTAGTGGTACTAGTAGTAGGCATGTCTACCCACAATACCCAAATGCTGTGCTCTTCTAATCTATTTATTTTTTTGACTTTTGATCGAGACCAGTCTTTGAGGAGGCATTGGCTCGATTGTCCTGCCGGATTAGTCCTGGGCTGGCCGATCGCGTAGCTTTCGGCAATGCGACGTGAGTCTGTTGGCGTCTCAAAGGGGGGGTGGGTGCTTTAGGCATTGAGCATGAGGAGAATGGGGCGGCATAAACAGCCTTGGTCTCCCCGCCCGGATAGACAGGAGAAAGAGCTTTGACTTCTGTCTTGTTATACACTACTCCTTCATTACATTCAAATACCAAGAATTTTGAAAATCCACGAGCTCAAAGCAAGACGGAGCTCAACATACGGAGCTCTGGAAAAGACTCGCACCCGACAAGTCCAGAGACTTCAAGGAAAGGAGCCTTGCGCCACCATGAGCCAAAAATCACAGACCATGGTGCAAGACAAGAGGCCAGTCATCAAGACTGCAAATCGGCCAGATGAGTGGAAGATTGAGCAGGGCATGTCCGGGGCGGTGCTGCCGGTGCTGGACATGAGGGGGGCCGAGACCAAAGCGCTGGCACCGCAGGTGTTTGGTCCATTGACGCAGAATGACGAGGTGATTAAGAGTGTGGGCGATAGGAAGAAGCTGTTTGCTGCTGAGCGCAAGGGGTGGAAAGGGTGAGTGGATTCCGTCTTTTCCGTCTTGGCCGTCTTGGCCGCCTGTCCCGTCTATTCTGTCACGTCTATTCGCATCAGTGTCTGAGCGACTGGGTGCTAAAACAGCGAGCCAGGTTTGTCGAGTGGGAGAATTACCCAGACAAAAAAGCTGCGGCCCACAAGCTCCTGACGGCACAGACCTGGCCGCCCAACCCCGAGTTCCAGCTCGGCCCCATCCCGCCGACAAACCCCGTGCTCCCCGGCACGCACTGGAAGATGTGGCATCATGCCATTGGCGGGGAGCTTGAATCGGTGCCCGACGACTCGTGGGCGACGGTGCTCAAGGAAAAGCACCCCGACATGCTGCATCTGCTTCAGTTCCCCTACAATGGCGAGCCGCCCAAGCGGCTGGTGACGGCCAAGGAGATCACGCCCAACCCACTGCACTTTGTGCGCAACCACGGCGGCATCCCCATCATCAACAAGGAGGACTATAGCTTCGTCATGGACGGGCAGGTCAAGACGCCCACCACGTTTACCCTCGACGACCTCATGGACCAGTCTCTGTTCCCGCGCATGGAAAAGACGGTGACGATTCAGTGCTCGGGGACGCGGCGCATCGAGCAGATTCTGCTCTATCCAGGCCAGGGCGACGAGGTGCCGCAGGCGCCGTGGGCAGAGGGCGCCATTGGCAACGCGCACTATGTCGGCATCAGCCTCAAAAAGGTCATCAAGGCGTGCGGCGGGCTGGTGGACGGGGCCAAGCACCTCGAGTTTTACGGTGCAGACACCTACTTCAAGGACGACAAGACCATGAACTACCTCGTCAGCGTGCCGTGGTCCAAGGTCAAGGCCAACGAGGTGATGCTGGCGTGGGAGATGAATGGCCAGGTGCTGCCGCGAATCCACGGCTACCCGCTGCGCGTCGTCGTCTTTGGCTACATTGGTGCGCGCAGCGTCAAGTGGCTCTACCGCATCAAGGCCATCAAGCAGCCATCGCGCGCGCCCGTGCAGAGCCAAGAGTATCTGTATTTTGCCCAGCAGGTCGGCAAGCACAACTTTCGCATGACCGACGGCATCCAGATCCAGGAGATGCCCGTCAGCTCCGCCATCATGTCGCCCTGGACCAAGCAGGTCGTCATCCACAATGGCAAGATTCGCTGCAAGGGCTGGGCCTATTCGGGCGGTGGGCGATGGCCCGAACGCGTCGAATTGTCCCCAGACGGCGGCTTCGACTGGTACACCATACCGGTCGAGAAGCTATCCAAGAAGCGCAAATGGGCCTGGCGCACGTGGGAGTTTGACTTGCCGTGCGACGTCGAGGGCTGGGTCGAGATTGTCTGCCGCTGCTGGGACAATTCGCTCAATACCCAGCCGCCAGATGTCCGCACCGCCTGGAACTGGGGCTTGCACGTCACCAGCTCGTGCCATCGCATCACTGTCTACAGCGTCAACGTGAGCAGGCCCTTGACCAAGGCGCGCGTGGCAGAGTTTGAGTCCAAGGGCATTCCCTTTGGGCCCATTACGGTGCCCCTGGCTTTTCCGTCGCAGACGTGGGACGACTATGAAAAGTATTGGGCGACCCATGACCCGCGCGATGCCGACGACGACTAGAAGAATGAATCGAGCGCTGTCATTGTGTGTTTGTTGGTGGTGATGCGAGAAGATGGTCGTGGTGCTGGTCGTGGTGGTTGTGGTGGTCGTGATGCGAGGGGTCGTGACTTGCACGTGAGTCGAGGTTTGCAGAGGCAAAGACGTCGCCTGTCAATGGCTTCTCTCTTTTCCCCCAACACAAGCACCTACTACCCTTTGCCAATAACAACTCTTGTTGGAAAAAAAAAAAAAAAAAAAAAAACTCGATTCAAATCAATACGCTCGCTAACATGATCAAATAAACGTATCAAATCTGGGTAGTTTGCCTTCAAGTTGCCCTCTGTCTCTCCATCTCCCCCATCTCAACCCCTCCCAATAAGTCGCTCCGATACGCACCCTTGAGCAGCCCCAGCACCTCTAGCGACGCAAGCAACATAAACACTGCCCAAATAAAGAAGCTAAAGGCCACTATCGGCTTGGCCAGGCTGTACATTGGCTTGCCGCTCTTGCTCAGCGGGCCCAGAATCGCCGCCACGGCAATGGAGCCCGCCAGCCACGAGAGCGCCGTCGACGCGAGCACGAGAATGGCAACAATGTTGTGATGGGCGTAGGAGTAGACGAGGGGGATGATGGTGAGGAAGAAGAGCGCCAGGACGGACCATATGCTGTTGAAGAGCATGAAGAAGAAGCTGGCGTCTGTAGAGGGCTGGGAGCGCTGGATGAATATGGCTGCAATTTGGGCGTTAAGTTTGGAGACAAGAGAGTTTGTTGGGAACAAGAGACAAACCGTAGCCGGTGAGGCCCAACTCTACCACGATGAGAAGGCCAACGACCCCTTGGCCAATGTTGATGATGCGGAGAACCATGTCATCTGAATTGAACAGGGTCTTTTAAATAAAACTAAAAGAGAGAGAGTAAGAGATGAAATAAGGAGCGCACAAGAAGTGACAGAAGAATCATGCTTCAAGTGACAGAGAATTAACCTTGGAGTGGTAGAGTCAAAAGGAAAAACTTCAGGGTCAAGCCGTCAGCCGTTCAAGGTCGGAGACTTTCCAGCCCATCAACCTCTGGCCCTTCCAGAATGACGATATGCCCGCGCACAAAGTCTGCGAGCAGAGAGGGGAAACACAAAGAGCAACGGTAATGGCGCAGTCTGTTTTTAAATTTGGTTCAAATGCCCGTCATGTGTCATGCCCAAACCTATCCCCACAACTCGGCAGTGCATCCACGGCACAGACACGACTGGCCCAAGGGCGCAAAGCACTCCACCTCGTACTTCTATCGAGTGTGGCATTTTTTGAGACGTGGCGATTTCAAAATCTGCATTCGATTTTCATTCTCTTCTCGTCCCTTTTGCCATGCTCTTGTTACGCTTGAGCGTCAAAAGGGAAAAAATTCTCCCTCGAGTCCACAAGGGATTGATTTTTAGCAATCTCCTCTATCTCGCCAATTCGCAACTCATTACGTACCACTGCCATCTGGCTTGGCAAAAAAAATCTGCGCAGCCAATCCTTAAGCACCTCGTATTATACACATGCCATTCATAAGTCGATGCACAGCCCCGTTGTCCTCTAAGGTTTCGTCACATGTACTATATTTGCTTTCAATTTTGCATTAGTCTGCTTTTCCCACCTTTGTCTCTGTCGTCTTGGCCCATGGAGTATATTAACCCCATTATTCTCCATCACTCTACCCTCGACGTTTGCCAATCCACCAGCCTCCAAGGCCCAACCTATTGATACCCTCAAAATCATGTCTTCCAGCATCGCCAACCAGCCCAGCGCCCAGCCCAGCGCTCAGCCCAGCATCAAAGTCACCCCGCGCGGTCTTTCGATCTCCAAACTCTCCCTACGCAGCCTGTCGTGCGTGCTGAGCCTCTTCATCGTCGTCGTCTGCGCCATTTTTGCAAATTTACCCGGTGTACTCATAATTCTTCTCCCAGCTGTATGTCTCTTTTCCGCGGTGCTGCTTGACGAGATTCTAATACGTGTGTATAGAGCTGCATCACCATTCTGTGGAATATTATCTCCTTCATCTATCTTTTTAGTACAAGACGTAGCGACACCCATCCTGGCGTGCGTGTTGCCAGCGACCTCATAACATGGATAGGCTGGAGCGCTGTGGCGGTTCTCATGTCGTCAGTCTGGTCCGTTCTTGCCTCTTGGACTATTACGGGTCCCTCTGGCAGTAGCCACACCTACATTTACAAACAGAACTTGCCCATTGTCAAGGGTGTTGTTGTTGTTTCCATTTTCCAAACGTGAGTCTTGAAGCTCTTCTACCTTACCAACTTGTTGTGCTCACGTTCTATTGCAGCTTCATTCACGCTGCTCTCTTTATAATTGCTTGCTGTGAAACACACATTCGTAACCGCACAAGACATATCATGGCACGTGTCGATCAGAAACAAGATGCCGCAGACCAGTGAGAGGCTCTTTTGCCTTGATTCGTAACAACCTCATATCATCAGAAATATACAAGGCATGGACGTACGGACGTACCAAGAAAACTATTGGCACAATAGCAGAGAATGCAAGATCGGCCCAAGCATATCTCGGTTATCCAAGCACATGCTTTTTTGGGGGAGGAAGGGGGCGCACAAGACTCTGATCATTCTTATCTAACCAGAGTCACTAATGATAGGCCTCTTTTGATATTGGGTAGCTGGCGTCTTGTTTCCATTCTTACAGCATTGGCTACATAAACAAAAAAAAAAGTATGGCCATTCTTGATCTCTTTTGCGCAGCTTTTATATTCACATGTTGAATCTGGAGACTATTCATAGTTGTCACCAAGATGATTCGTAAAGCCATAAAAGTGCCCATACGAACACACATTTGCGAACGACGGCATCCAAGACAATTCTGGCCATCTTAACACGTACAGTCCTGTCCGATGCAAGTACGCAGCTGGCGGGACGCCTAGTCGTATATCTATTTTCCCATCTCTGCCACTGTGCAGTCAAAAAAAGACGCCGTAGTCAATATGGCAATGAGAATGCTAAGAGCCTGCGCATTGAGAATCGTTTCCTGGGTGTTGGCGGAGAGTGCTGGACAAAGCGATGGATAACACTGGATATTGGTTGCTTGCACTTATGGACCTCTTTCAGTGTCGACGATGATTGTTCATGCTCGAGAAAGAGCCTTCCATATGGAAACACGTCATATACTACCAGCTCAATCATTTTAGCTACTACTTACTATAAACATTACCTCAATGACTGCCAAGATTCAAGGCCAAAACTTGTACATCATCACACCAGCAAGTCATGAATCAGTTAAAAGCCTGCTGCCCATGAAATAGGGCCTCTGGCTGCTCTTGCATAGGTACATCTCGCGCCGAACTCTACATCTACTGAGTAGCGGGAAAAGTTTTTTCCGCTAAGATACTTGAGATTTCCTAGTAAGTACTATTAGTAGTTACTGGACGAACGATACTGGATGGAGAGAGTGGAAAATGGTGTGTGTTGAAGGAAAAAGAAAGAAACTAGCTGCACCCTCGCACAAGAGCACGCACCAATGGCAGCTGCGCGGGTTAAGCCCGGCGCGCCCTGGCCAATAGCTGGCATCTATGTGGGTCACATCCACATTAGATACTCTTTGGTTTTTTGGTTGCCCAGTGTTACTACTGCCAGCCACTAGGTGCGCTGATATTATATATTATCGATCAAGGGAAACAAAGTGATTGGCGCCTCGAACTAGCCGACTAGGTTTTGATTGCCCAGAGCTACCGCCAGCCACTCAGTGCGCTCCTGTTGTTCAAGAGGTCAAGGCATGCTGACATCTTCCTTTAAGATCTAAAATACACATTATGTCCTCGACTTTTTCGTCGTCCCGACGTAAACGCCTTCAACGATGACCAGGACGTTCAGGCACTATCGCCAGTACTACTCCTTTAACCCCCGCGCACAGAACACTTGAGGAAACTCATCCCTCTCCTCACACAACGATTTCGTCAAGCTCCTCCATCCCAACAAGATTTTAAAAATTGAACGACGCACAAGAAGCGGCAGCGCTACAACTTTTGGAGGCGAGGAAGCTTCATCATGATTTCTTAGCCTTCAAATCCCGGCTATCAACCCGCCAGGAGGATGGTAAGATTCTAGACAACTTCGTCAACGCGGATCCTTTTCGTGTGAATATAAAACAGCAGCTTCTCATGGAGGAACTTCAGGAAAGGATCAGGCTAGTCAAGTAAGTGCACTCGAATCTGAAAGAGGTGCTCTACAAGAGGAGGCGTCAGTTTCAACCCCTCTTCCAACGACGGAGTCTGAGTGTGAAGAAATACAAGAATATCTTCAACACCTCAAACTAAGTGAAACAGCGATTAATTCCTCGGATATCTCCTCCTCCCGGGTGTATACGCGCAGTCGAACCGCCGCCAATTTGGTATGCAACCCTACACAACACTACATTTTACCCAGCTAACGCGAATTCATGTTAGGCCAAAGAGAGAGATGGTAACCGCTGTATCCTGACTAGCACGTCTCAGCCAGAGGCTTGCCATGTGGTACCCTTCAGCATCAGCAACACAGAAGAGCAGAGAGCGTTGACAGAAACGATTTGCTCCTACATTTTGCCATGCTTAGTGGGTTTGGATGACCTCAAGGTGGCTGAAGATGCTATTCACGGAAAAGTGAAAGCCTACGACGAAGCGTGGAATATACTTTCTTTGAGCCCACAACTTCACCGGTGGTGGACCCAAGGCCGATGGTGCTTCAAATTCGAAGGTTTTATACCAACAGGACAGGTTTCGCCTGACGGACAAGAGCTCGTCAAAGTTCGATTAATCTTTTCCTGGATTACCATGAAAGGCAAACAGCCACACCTCCCCGCTGTGCCGTCAGTTGAGCTGGTGACACAGATGCTCAACACGTATGATGATGATTTTACGCCGTGGGCCACAAGAAATGGCACGACATTTTTAATTGATTGTTTGCAACAAGAGCTTTAATATATTAATATTGCAATTTTGCACGCTCTTTTCGCGCTTAAAAATTCCTGAGCGAAGGTAACGGTTAAAAATATATCTATGTACCTTGAACGCTAGATGCATGAGAGGCATCGCTAAGCTAGGGTCAAAATATGAACTTGATGGACGGTGGGACCTATAGGATTGAGGTATTGAAACGAGTATTGCTAATCGTATAGTCACCGAGTGCTAATCGTATAGTAACCCACAATTTTAAAGTACTGTGGGGCAGAATCTATCTACTAGAGGTATCTTTCTAGCTCTAAAATCGCTACGTAAAAAAATATTATTTATATCGCTGGCTCTGGCAAGGTCTGACTGGCTCTGGCTGGCTCTGGCTGGCTCTGGCTGGCTCTGGCTGGCTCTGGCAAGGTCTGGCAAGGTCTGGCAAGGTCTTATAGACTCTGGCTGGCCCTGGCTGGCTTTGAATGGCTCTGGCAGGCTCTGGCAAGGTCTGAAAAGGTCTGGAAGGTCTGGCTAGTTGGAAGGTCTAGCTGGTTGGAAGGTCTAGGTACATAGCGGAGATCTGTTTTTCCGGAAAGGTACCTAAAAATTTCGAGTTACTGTACGATTAGCAATCGGTGACTGTACGATTAGTAACACTCATTGAAACGACGAGACGAAGCATTTTATAAGCTGCTACGCATACCAGTTAAATTTAAATGAAGAATAAACAAAAACGAGAAACATTATAGACATTGATAATAAAGTCACCATAACATCGCAATTACGCGTCCACCCTATAGGCTGGAAACATATACCTATGCAATAACTACTCACGACATCGTAATTAGGCGTTCACCCTAGGGGCTAGAAACATATACCTGTGTAATAACTACTCACGATATCGCAATTAGGCGTCCACCCTATAGGCTGGAAAAATATACCTGTGCAACAACTACTCACGACAGACAGTAAAAAACATTGTAGAAAAACACCATTGTGGAAACAAACACCTTGGCAGCCTGCACAAGTATGGACTGAGCGTCAACGCCAAGAGTTGCTTGAGTTTAGCTTGCACCAAACACAAGATTCCTGCGAGGCTTCACGATGGAGTTGTGGATAAAGAGTATTGGAGAAGAAACTTGTTGAGTTGCGACGAAAAGGTGGCTGAGTATACGGCATGTGATTATTTAGATTTGCAAGAGAATAGCCCAGAGGTATACACAGCGAATGCACTGACGATTATTCTAGAACATAAAGGGCATCCTTTAGAAAAGTAGAGTTTAACAAAAAAGACACTCGTCGCTCTTTTTCTCTTAGTTGCAAGTCTAGTGTTGGGAGAGCAGAGTACAACGTGAGGCCAGCCATGGCTCAAATACTCAAAGTTTCATGTTAGTATATAACTCAAAGGAATATACACCTCGTGCATTGAATCATGCCAAGGTTACACGTCATTGCTGGTATTCTTTTACGACGCTGGCTCCAACTACTTGTGATGGACTACACAACTTGACTTGGGTAGAGTAATGCTATTCGCACGACATCCGATTACTATTCGCACGACATTTCCAAATTTTCTAGGGCTACGGGTCAGAGGCCTCCCACACTAAATTTATATGCGGTATCTTTTTGTAGCTCGGAGTCTCCATATGTGGCGATATCACTGCGCCCGATTGATTTCCTAACGCACTAAAAAGTAAGATTATTCACATATTTAATTAACGAAGTATAATATACTTCCTAATTAGGATGTGTGAACACAAGGAAAAGAGTATAGCAATCGCATTATTAGCTTAAAGAAGCTATTTGCCCTCTGTCACGTCTGGCCATAGATCTCTAGTCCCTAGATCTACCCGCAATTTGCGATCTTCGCACTATAGGGCCCTGTCACTATTTTCGCGATGGTTGGTGTTAGTGTTATGGAAAATTTGCATCGGGTGACCCCCGGCTACAGAAAGTTACCGCATATAAATTGAGTGCGTGGGCCTTCTGACCTATAGGAAGTAAAAATAGGAATATGTCGTGCGAATAGCATTACTCCTTGGGTATAGTGTTGAAAAAAGGATACCACTTGGCGTTTATCATCTAACAAGAAATAATAAATTATGCCCTGCCTTATTTACGAATATATATAAATAAATATATATGTATATATATACATTATGTGCGCATAAAGCACTTAGTAGCGCATGTGGAAATTATAGAGCCAGCATAATATAGGGTAGGTCAAGTAAACGGCTGCACTGAGAAAGCAGACGATGCTGGCAACCCGAGATTTCCCGGGTCCGGTTTAACACATTACTCGCATTACACCAAAGAAACACCGAAGCGCCAGCTTAGCCAAGACGTTGGGGCTACGCAGCTTGTTTAGAGAAAACAAAAATAGCGGGTGCTTTTCTTGGCAAAAGAATCATGCAAGGGCGAGGAATAGGTCTAATGGGTACGTCCAGTTTCACGTTACTGGGAGTCACTCAAGGGGACAAAAGGGCTGGGCCATTCAGAATGGAAGGCGTCGACTCGCGGCTCATTTAGCGGTTGTTGCTGCAAGGCTCCTGACACGGTCGTGCACAGCCTTGCGACTCAAAAATTGTCGAGATGCGGCATTGTAGTTTTGGAAGGATTTTCGCACAGACGGCGTAAATGGCGCAGGCCCGAGGAGGAGACTTGTCGTAATTCCTGCTGCGTGTCAAACGAAAAAATGACTCTGATGCTACTCTGTAAAAGCTAAATCAGTCAGAGTATGATTAACCATTTTCCCCCTTTGCCATCCTGCAACGCTTCGTATATTCCTTTCCCTCGCCCGTGGCATATAGTGCTTGATCTTGCCATGACACGTCCTGCTCGAATCGTCATTTCCGAACAGGTCATGAAACGCCTGGCCAGCCGGTAGGTCGAAAGCATACGTCGGCTCAGGTTATGACTTGGCAGACTCTTCCTATGACCAGGATCAAGGAGCTTGGGTCGGAGATATATTTCACCAGCAGGAGTGCATAAACTTTCTTTGCCAACTTGTTATCCCTTGTACTTCATGCTCTTTCATATTGACGACTCGATCCCCTGTTCTCTCTTTCCTAATGCTTCTCTTCTCTCGGAGTTGTTGGCGACGAGAGACGACAGACGATACCATGTTGAAGACGGCTTGTTTTCCTCCGCAGCTCAGACAGCGGCGAGTGGCAAGTCTGCTGGTAGTGGCAAGCTTTATAAGCTTGCTTTTACACTTTACTCTCTATCGCGAATCATGGCGACATCGAGCTCATCAAGTTTTGGGCCTATCCGGCTTCAAGGCGCCGGCTCCTAAACAATCTCATGACGCATCCGGTACTCTTCTTTTTCTCTTTCGCTACCAATTCTAAGCATGCAAAACGACCAAGACTAACCAGACAATGGTCAAGAGTCGGAAAAGCCGTTAGGCATAGGTCAGACGTACGAAGGGTCGCGCATCGGCAAAGTCACCATGCTATACGGGCCCAGCCGTCCCGTATACGAACGCGCGCTGCGCACACACAAGGTGCACAACCAGATACACGGCTACCACATGGTGGTGCAGCGGCACGAGATGCTGCCCGGCTTCTGGACCAAGCCGTCAATCATCTTATCCGTCATTCTCAACGAGCTCAGCAAGGCGCCCAACGACCGCCTAGAATGGCTCTTTTGGATCGACGCCGACTCGGTCATTATTAATTACAACACGCCGCTCGACATCTTTCTTCCTCCTAGTCATGTTGAAGAGCTGGCACACATTAATATCTTGGTTACCAAGGATTGGAACGGCTTGAATAACGGCATCTTTGGCCTTCGTGTTGGGCCGTACGCAGCCGAGCTGTTTGCGAGCATCGTGGCTTACAGCCATTACAAGCCCGACACGCCCCTCATCTTCCATGATCAGTCGGCCATGGAGGAGGTGCTCAAGATGACCAAGTTTGGCAAACACTCGGCAACGCTGCCGCAGCGGGTAAGCCGAGCATCTCTAAGCCTTGGAGAGTCTTTCTGCTGACGGAGCGCTGGGTGGCAGTGGTTCAACGCATACACGACGGGCATCGAAAACATGCCAGTCGAAAGCGAAGTCCAAGCAGGCGACCTCTTGGTACACTTTGCTGGCGTGGGCAACCGCGAAAGCGTAATGGCGCACTGGTGCGACGTCTCGGAGAAGCGCGAGGCAAAATGGCTGTCCCATGCCTCTGAAAACGGGCTCCTCGAGCAAGTGCGCACCTTTTGGGACAGATACAAGACGGACCTGGTACAGAACAAGGAGAACTGGGTCCAGGGCAAGATGAAGCTGCAAGAAGCGATTGGCAAGGCGCAGGATGCTCTCACGTCTCGGGCGGGCGCAGCCGCAGACTCGGAGGCGTTGCGCAAGGCATTGCAGGCCGCACGAGACTTGAATGCCACGGTTTACACAATCGGGCCGGATGATGTTGGGGATACAGAACGAGACAAGCTGAGCACCGTGCTAAAAGAAGTGGAAAAGGTGAGGTGGTTTGAGTGCTGTTGTTGCTGGAGGAAGCTAACATGGAGAGTAGGCGTCGAAACCACCAAATGCTGCTTAGCGAATGTTTTTTTTTCGGTTTTTTTTTTCGGTTTTTTTCTTATTCTTTTTTTTGTTCTAGCGACGGTGCATCACGACGGTGTTTCTTTCCACATACATACATGTACATGCATACATGCATCTAGACAGCTCTATATCCAAGATGGAAAATAACATTTCCCATACAATGTCTAGCACTCAATACCATTCGGCATGTCTAACATGGCACTGCAAGGGACAAATCATGTCTTGCTGCCGCCAAAGCAGTGGCATACGCAATAAACAGGCGCTAATATCAACTAGCCCACGGAGCCCCCCGATATCGCCAAAGAAGAAAGAAGCAAGAAGTTGTGGAAAAAGCTCGCCCAAGCCGAGCTCCCGTCATTGGCAGGCGCAGCACACAAGACATGGAACTTGTGCCGAATCAAGAGGAGCTGATTTACGCCTGTAATGCGGCATCGCGACGGCTCGTGTTTCACAATCATGGCCGTCGAGTGGTAAACAGGGTCGCCAGGTGGAGCATTGCAGCTTCTGCTTCTTGCTTCTTGCAACTTGCTCCTTTCCTCCTTCATCCCAATGTACTAGTAGCCAGGGAAATCCTCGAGCAAGGAATCAGCTAAGGAACCTGGCAAGCAGCCTCGTCGAGCAAAAGCACAGATACTCACTGACATAGACACAGCTTGGCCTGTCCTGAGCAAGATGCGCCTCACTACCCTCGTTGCCCTGCTGGCAGGCTCAGCCACGGCCCAAAACACGACGCTCCCTTCGCGAACAATCACGCAATTCCCCGTCGGCGTCTGGATCGAAAACATTGCCGTCCGCTCCAATGGCAACCTGATGCTCACCAGCCTCACGCCCAACGCCTCGGTCTACCAAGTCTCCAACCCCGCCAGCTCGTCGCCGCAGACTTCGCTCCTCTTTTCCATTGACACCATTTCCGGCCTCTTTGGCATCGCCGAAGTAGCGCCCGACGTCTTTGTCATTGCGGGCGGCAACACGTCGGACACGGGCGGCGTCAAGGGCACCTTCAACGTGTGGACATTTGATATGAAGGCGTCGTCTCCAAAACCCACTCTGCACGCCTTCTTGCCCGACGCCATCCTCCTCAATGGCATCGCCACGCTTCCTGGCCGCAACGACACGGTGCTCATTTCAGACTCAACGGCTGGCCTTGTCTGGCGCGTAAACATTGCAAACGGCGAGCACGACGTGGCCTTTGACCTGCCCGAAATGGCCTCGCCAACCAAGGACAACTCTGCCCTCGGCATCAATGGCGTCCACGTGCACGACGGCGCCCTCTGGTGGACAAACCACGACACCTTCAAACTGCACAGCATCGCCATTTCGCCCGACGGCTCGCCCGCCGCCGGCGCAAAGGTCAAGGACGTGACGACTCTACCCGTCACTGCCCTCGACGACTTCATCTTTGGCCCTGCCAACGGCAACACTGCCTGGGTCACCACCAATGACGATAACCGCGTCTTTGCCACGGATGTCAAGGGCGAGAGCGTCTTGGTGGCGGGTGCCCCTGATGCCGTGACTGTGGCGACGGCTACGGCATGCCAGTTTGGACGGAGCTGTAGCGACAAGAAGATTTTGTACGTTTCCACCGGCGGAGGCAAGATCAAGGGGCAAGAGTTTGGAGGCAAAGTCGAGGCTCTTGACACGACTTCTTTTATGGCGCCAAAATCTCGTCGGTAGCCGCAATTTCTACTGCCCATGCCCTCTCCTCGTCATTTCTGCCTCTTGGCCTTTGCTCGCTCCTCCACGCTCCTTTTTTCTCTTTGCCTTTTCTCTGCCTCTAGAGCCTCACCGTCAAGTCGATAGATTCGCATCTTGATATTTCCTTGGCCCCTCACTCATACTCATGTATGCCCTTCAAGTCTATAGTATTCTTTCTTACTCCCATCTTTTTTCTACAACCTTGGCCCCTCACTCATACTCATGTATGCCCTTCAAGTCTATAGTATTCTTTCTTACTCCCATCTTTTTTCTACAATCTTGGCCCCTCACTCATACTCGTGTATGCCCTTCAAGTCTATAGTATTCTTTCTTACTCCCATCTTTTTTTCTACAACCTTGGCCTCCATCATGCCCAGCCCCTCTTGCATACCACTGCTGCTGACGTTGAGCCGCTGCTCCTCGGTATTTGCCTGCCCGAAATGCGCCTCCAAAGTTTTTATTTCTTCACTCCTGGCGTTGCATCAAGGTCTAATGCAGGCACTCGGCCGCCTCGACGGTTACATGCACACCACCTAGACCCAACAACATTGCGCCTCTCCCTCTAGTCACGAGCCGCGCATCTAATATGCCTCAATTGTAACATTGCCATGACTGCCCCATGCCTTTGGTTATTTTTCTTCTTTTCGACCAGACAAGATGGAAACGCTTTTCTGCCCAGACTCATTCCGTACGCTTCAAACCGTCATTATTGGCATAAATGGCAAGCAAGGTGTTCTAATAGTCTTGTTTTTTCTTGCCTTGTCTTGTCGGCTTCACCAGCCCTTGGCTCCACCACGACGCTTTACTCAGCCTTTGCTTGCGCAGGCTTGGTGCCCAGGCCATTCCTGTTGCGGAAGAACAAAATGCCCGCCGCCGAGCCTTGTGCCTTTTCGTTGGGCTCGACCCATTGGCACATGCGCGCGCTGCGCCAGAGAGCACGCACAAAGCCCAGCGGGCCGTCCTTGGTGTCAGATCGGTAGTGCTTGCCCATGACGGGGCGAATGGCATCAGAGGCTTCGTCAGCATTGTAAAAGGGAATAGTGCTGACATAGTGGTGCAGCACATGAGTCTCAATGATGCCGTGCAGCAAGTGTCTCCCAATGAAGCCCATTTCGCGGTCAATAGTTGCTGCAGCGCCGCGGACAAAGTTCCATTCGTCGCCCGTGTAGTGTGGCAGCGACGGATCCGTGTGCTGCAAAAAAGTAATGGCCACAAGCCAGTGGTTGACCCAGAGATAGGGCAACAAGTACCACACAGCCAAGTTGGACCAGCCAAAGCGGTTGCTGAGGAGGAGGAGCGCCGTGGCAGTCAAGATGATGCCAATGTCGCTCAGGACAATGAGCTTGGCGTCCTTGTTCTCGTACAGAGGGCTGCGCGGGTCAAAGTGGTTGACGCCGCCGCCAATGCCATTCTTCTTGCCCTGGCCGCGTCCCTCGCGTTGGCGGTGGTGGTAGTCGTGGCCTGTGACATTGGTCATGAGATAGTTGGGCCAGCCAATGAGCTGCTGCGCGACAAGCATGACGAGCGTGTAGAGAGGCGTCTCTTCAGTCAACTCGCCAAGCTCGTGCACCATGCGACCGACGCGTGAAGCCTGCTGTTCCCGGGTGCGTGGAACAAAGACCATGTCACGCTCCATGTGACCCGTGGCCTTGTGGTGCTTGCCGTGGGAGATTTGCCAGCTAAAGTAGGGCACCAGCAGCGACGAGTGCAGCACCCAGCCGGTAATGTCGTTGATGAGGCGAGAATCAGAAAAGGCGCCGTGACCGCATTCGTGAGCAATGACCCAGAGTCCCGTACCAAAGAGCCCTTGCAAAACAGTGTACAGGCCCCAAAGCACGATCCGAGCAGCCTTCAAGGGCACATAGTCTGGCGTGACGAAATTGTAAAAGAGGACAAAGGTGGTTGCCAGGCAGACCAAGTCGCGCAAGATGTATGCATAGCCACGCAGGGCAGAGCGCTGAAAGCAGTGCTTGGGTATGGCATCGCGGATATCCTTGATGGTGAAGTCGGGAGGGGTGAATTGGTTGCCGTACGTGTCAATCAGGCCAGCGTACTTGATTCCGTCTGGGGCGTCGAGCGACGACAGAGACGAGAGCGAGGTTGAGGAAGCTGAAGGCCGCGGCGAGTCTGACGGCGAGACAGCAGCCGAAACCTCTGATTCGGTTGAAGTAGCGGTGCGGCGCAAAACAGGGTTTGCAGCCGCCTGGACAGCGCAGGAGCTCGAGGCCATGACGATGAATGACGATGCCAGAAACAAGGAGACAAGAAAAAAAAGAGAAACGAGGTTTTACTTGGCAGGAGAAGTGGTCTAGAGGCTTTTTGCAATCTCAGCAAATTGGTAGAGCTGGCGTGGCTCACCAGGGATTATTCACAGGATGGATATATGTGAATGAATGAAGTGAAAGAAAGACAAACGCACAAGCACTAGCAGAGGTAAAGAAGGGGTCGGAGAGAAGAGAGAGAGAGAGGGCGGCGCGGCAGAGGAAAAAGAAAGGATACGAGGACAAGTACTGTCCGTTCCAGAAATTGTTGGGGTTTTGCAGGGCGTGGGGCTGCAGAAGCAAGCGGCCCATTGACCAACAGCAGAGGACAAGCGCAACGCGAGGGGAAAAAAAAAAAAAAGAGAAAAAAAAGAGAGGGCTGTCTAGAACCGAGGCTTTCCTATCCCTTTGCCTCGCTAGCGTTTGATTCACTTTTTTTATCTTTTGATCCGATTTCTTCTGTTAAGCTTTGAGTGCAAACCCCCTTGTTTGCCACTGTTCAGTGCCAGACCAGCGGTACCAGGCAGGTACTTTGGTACTTTGCTGCGACATGGCTGCATCCCACCCTGGCTGCTCCCTGCCTGTACCGGGCGTGGCTGAAGGGCATGCAATAGTCATCTTGCTCAGACTCTATTCTTTTATGGTATTTTGCACTTGTAAGCCAAATGCTCGTGAGCAAGCAAAAGAGGGAAGAAAAGTCAGGGCGAGAAGCAGGACAGAGGCGCCCCCAACAGCAAGTGCCGGACGCCACAGCGCTTGCCCATTACCGTTTTCAGGCTTCGCAGCCATGGGCCAAACAGGCAATCCCGATTGGCGTGGCGCAAACACGGTATTTTCTTTGCAAAAGCTGCATGTCAGACTGTCCAATTTATCCATGTGCCACACTCATGCAGGTGACTCACTAAGGCCAGCCTCTACACAATGCCCTCTACATAATGCCCATGCACCAACAAGCAAGCCAAGGGGCCTTGTGGTAAGCCCGTCCTCCTGATAGGCACAGTGTGTTTTTCTCCCTCGGCCCCAGATTGATAGGGGTCGCGCCAAGGACTAGCGTCTTTTGTTCCCGTAGCTTAAAATCCATGCCGTCTAATTGGCCATTGTCACGTTTTTCCCATATTTCACATGCCAGTCTTTATTTACAACTGGCCAGGCTATCTCGGCCAGCTGCCCCGTGCCTGTCGAGCTCTTGGGCCGGTGCTCGAAAACAAGGCCTCTCAAAGGGCCTCTAAAAGGGCTCTGAAAGGGCTCTGAAAGGACCTCTGAACGGACCCTACATATACAAGTCATTGTGCATTTGCCAATCTTGCACAGCATGACTCGGAGCTTGGCGAGACAATGCAGGCTGCCCCCTTGGGCTACCCTCTCCACACTACCTACCCTATAGCCAAGGCCCTCCACGCGTCACATTACCTAATCGACCATTTCCCGTTAACCGTCTAGCGCCCTGGACAATGGCATTTACCAGTCTCCCTTTGAAGTGTAACGCTCGTCGACTAACAAGCACTCGGCACTCCCACGACTACGCTCTAATCACACAATGCCACGACTTTACAATGAAGCCGTATGCTATGCCAAAATCCTTATTACTACTACTACTAGTACTACTACCACCAAATTGTAGTTTTTACCGTTTATAATCCTAATAATGAATTTGTCCACAAGTCGTCAAAGCAAAAACGCGACCGACGGGCTAAGCTGTCTTGTTGTACCAGCCGGTTAGAGAAGAGGGATCCGGACCCCAACAATCCATAGCCACGTCCCCCGAGACCGAAGAGCACCAAATGGCAACGTTGCCCTGACCGGGAATCCATCGTAGGCACAAGAGGGGAGCCGGCGGCGGCATGGGTCTCGCACCCACGTCTGTGCATATATCCAAGGGCCATCCAGGGGCCCTTTCGCCAGACCGCAAGAACCCCTCGGCCGACAAGGCGGACTGCCAAACCCCCGCTGGAGCGCACTCGGTCTGTTGGGGTGGGCATTCAGCGGCATTTAGATCCTGAAAGATGGTACCGCACCGAAACTTATTCCTCGCCTCCTCTTCCACTTCGCCTGTAGAGCCGCGAGGCTTCGGCCAAAAGACGTCACCTCCAGCGTTCTGAGTGGCAATGCGTGTCGCTCTTTGCCATGGACAATCCTCTATACGCCGGTTACTGATGGGTCGTCTGGGCAACCAGGGGGGCGTTTGAAAGTCGAGTTTCTCAATCAAGGGCGCGGCTATATCTTCAGGTACGCTGCTCGGACTCATTTTCGGCACACTTTCTCTACCTACTTCCTTCCACTTGTTCTCCATGTAGCCCTCGCCGTGCGGCCCAGGCTCATCGCGAAAGTTTTGCACATAGGATCCTTCCAGATTCCTAGAGCCAGGAGTCCGGTCAAAACCGGCACCGTTCAAACCAGGGTCGCCATCGGGTCCCCAGGATATAGGGTCTGGCACTGGCACCTTGCGAGCCGACGAGGGATGCCACGACGTCTGCGCCCAACCGTCTCCAATCGGGGCCGCATCGCCGCCTGCTCCGCCCGGTCCAGTGTTGCTGGACCCCGCGCCCCAGGCGTTTGTAGACCACTCATCGCCGTCGGGGGGCGAATCGGAACCGGTGGCTGGGACGTAGTCACTTATAGATTTCTCGAGCCGCTTGTTTGCCACCAGCATTCGGTTTGCATTGTTCAAGCCATCCTCAAGCCGGAATACAGTGCCCTCTGGAATTTGCATCTTGTGCCCGATCCACGTCACGATTGATGGCCCTTGCAGGTTGATGGGACCTTTGTCGAGGGCCTTGGATAGACTGACTCCGAGAGACCTGCCCCACGATTCAACCCTCACGTTACTGGTTATGTGCGTCACCTGGTGCTTGTAGATGAGCTTTATCGGACCGCTAAATTCCAAGATGCATGCAGGTCCAGAACTGCCTGTATTGGCTTGTCCACGACGCCGCAGAACTGGAGGCCGCTGGCCGGCGGCGACATGGGCTTGAACTGCGCGACGCTGTTCAAGGGTGGGCTGGTGGCCGACGGGGACATTTGTATCGACTGAGCGACGTTTTAGGGACTGAGACTGCGAATCTAGACCAATCTGAACATGGAGCCAGTACGTATTCATGGGCACGTTGAGCTGATGGGTCGTGACGACAAACGGCTGGCCAGCCTCTATCCGGTCCACAAAGAATTTCAAGAGTGATAGCGGATTGGGCGGATAGTAAGCATGGCCCGGCGTGGCGTATTGGTTGCATTTGTTGTTGGGGCAGGGATACTTTTGTAGAAATGTTTGAAATAATGTCCTGCCTAGCCGGCAGCCGAGAAGATCCAGGGCATCGTTTGTTTCCTTCCACCAACCATTTTCAGTCCAGCTACTGTCATAGTCGGCGATGAGCTTGAGCAAGAGGCCTAGTATACCCGTCTTTGAGTAGTCGAGTGAGTCAAAGACTTGGGGGATGCGTTGCGACAAGGGACCGGGAGGCAGCCACTTGAACCGCCGAGGTATTTCATCATCGAGGGAATTGTTGTTGAGAAAAATGGCGCTCAAATAGCCAAAAAAGTCTTCATGATACTCGGGAATGGAGTCGTCATCAGGCCACCAGCACACTCTCTGTCTGTCGTCGCCGATTTTGCGGAACCAGCCAATTGTTGCCTCCAACCTGCTTTTGGACAGGATACCTATCGAGAGGCGCGTGCCATTAATGATATCAGCCGTTCCCCAGCCGACGGCCGTCTTAAAGCTGCTCAGCCACATGGTAGGGACAGCATCAACAATTGCACGTGACAGCCCGGTAATGGCAAGCTCCTTTTCAGTGCCTCCCAGCTTTTCCAGCGGCGGGACAGCTAGTAATCCGAATAGAGAGCCCTTTCTGACCGTTTCGCACGTTAAGAGCATCTTGACAGAAAACAAGTCCTTAGCCGCCCCCAGCTATATGGTGTTGATGCTGTGAGTGATTTTGCTCTTTCACTGCCGTATCAAGAGGATTGAATGTTTGTTGAGAAGCTAAAAGAGGGACAAGAGCGTGACTACTTATATACAAAACTCGCCAGTACTCTAAAATCTTTTGCCAGTTTTCTACTTTGAAATCGTGCTGTCAGAGAGCATTGACCCCATTAAACTCAATCTCAATTCTCTAGATGTCATGGTTTGGAGTGAGAAGGAAGAGCCAGTCTCTCCAAGACTTCCATTTGTGGTACAGTAGATCGATAGATTCGATCCCAGGGGGAATAGCATCAATCGACTGTCAGGCAAAAGATCCGCCAATGTCAGCAAGTAGGGTTGCTAAACTATAAATAAGGTGTCGACCCGTGGGTGATCCCCCGCGAGGTCGTAATGTGCATCTGAAGACGCTGTTGTCACGTAGCCTACAGAAGTATAAAGCAGCCATGAGAACAAGGGATCCACGGACCGGAAAATAGAGAGGTTACGGTAACACGACGCAGAATGGCAAAAGGTAATGAGAAATATCCCGACACATGTTGTGCAAGCCAAGGGTGTAGTTGCGTGGGGGTAGCATGGCCTTGAGAAAAAAAAATATTGAATGGTGAATACATTTCTCTTTGGTATTACTGATGGATATATATAGATACAGTACGGCAAGGGGAGATTAGGTGCGACTGAGTCTCTTGTAAGCCTGTAAGAGAATAAGAGGGGATGATTGGATTTAAGCCAAGTCCTCCACTTGTGCTGTCTTGGCCGGCGCCTTTTGGTGCAAAACCTAACTATTAACTACAGAGCTCTTAGTTCAACTACGTATTTACAGCAGCGCCGCGGTTGCAACAATTGTCTGGCACAGTAGCCGTCGGATATGATGAGTTATAATATTATCAACTATTATGAAGACACTGTCAAATACCCACTGCTCGTAGTCAAGTGTGCCCATGTAAAGAGTTTGCCAAGATGGCTTGAGTCTCTAGTCAAAGAATTCCACCTTTTCCTACTGGAAAGAGAGAAAAAAAGTAATGAGAAGGGAAAAACAAAACATTCAATATTGTCTGATTTTCTGTTTCACATGTTTAACTTGTCCATGTTATCGACACTTGTGAGGTGGACTTGTTCTTTATTTTCCAAAAATAAAAAAAAATAAAGAAGTGCTCATCTTCTATTCTTTGTAGACGCATCTAACATTTGTAAATGTTTCGATTCGCAAGTCGGACTTGAGCTGGAAATGTCAAACAAGGTCAAGTTCACAGGCAAAAATGCTGGTTGGGATGGCAGTCAAGACATGCTCCAAAGTTACCATGCAAAGGCAAGTGAGCCTCCAAAGTCTGCGGAACTTTTGGTACATGCAACCCTATCACGCAACTCACTATAGAGGATGGGTCATTGGAAACGTGTTGCCAAAGTATTGTTTCTAGGTAAATGTTTACCAAACCTAGATTGCCTTTTTTACTTGTAGCATCACTTTTTTTTTTATGCTTCCAACTCGAAACTTGTTATTGGGCCTCAAGACTTGGGCAATAACGAGGAGATTCTTCAAGACAAGAGTGCTAGAGTGTTCCAGGAAGCATAACATGGGAACAATACGCTAAAAGATGGGCGACTAGTAAAGAGCTTAATACAGTCCACGTGTCTTTTTTGCATGTCGAGAGCCGAAAAGCTTCATGTCAAGAATTTTCAAATATTGGCCAATGTTGCAACACTGGGTTGTCGTCCGAAAGTTCCTCAAGCACGGCTTGCTTGGTATACAGAAACGCCGCTACCCTCTAGCCGTTTACGCGCAGTAATGAGAATGACGAGTCGCTAGCATAGTTGGGCAAGTGTATAAGCGAGTTGGACTTGAGACTTGATTATTTTACATGGTAGTGCCCCCATGGCACTGTGCCCAGTAATGGCCTCGCTGGCGATGCGGCACCCAGTCTGCACGGCCCCTGTGTCGACAGCCAGGTAGGTCTGTCTGCCAAGGGCAAGACACACGAGCCCCCTCAGCTTGGTGCCATTCTTGGCCTCGACGTACCAGTCACCGGCTGCTGTGATTTGCAGTCCCTCGTCGTCAGAGTAAGGCTCCCAATATCTCCAGTCTTGGCGCATGATATTGCTCAGCTTGAGCACCGCCTCGGCAAAATCAAAGGGAGCTCCGGCAACGGCCAGGTGAGCATGCTCGCTTTGCGGCTTGCCAGATCCTGCCTTTCAAAGCGGGCTCAATTTAGCTCGTACAATATATCTCGAGTGGCAGCCGCGTGGCCCATCGTCGACCGTGTCGTAGATGGAAAAGAGCCCGTTTCCCCCACCAATGTCGAAGCAGTACCACTGGCTCCAGCGTCGTCTGGCAACGGCTCAATCAAATCGACACACTGGGCCAATGGCACTTTAATTCTTTTTCGGTGACTGCCAGTCGTGTCAACGACGCTATGCGCACAGTCGACGGGCCTGAGCAAGCAGCTATCGCGTTGGCACCTCGAGAGACGCATACAATCCCGCACACGCGGCTTGAATCACGCTGGTCCCTTGACCATTGATTTTCTCGGATGTGAAAAGGTCTCTTCTGAGCGACAAGAGGTCCACGTGCCAGCACAAGCTCTTGCGCGCAGGCCATCTGGTTTCCCACACACTCCTTAATATCTTTCTTGTCTATCCGGATATAGTCTAGTTGCTCTGGAGAGTACTACCCGGGCTTCTCTTTGTAGGCTGCCGGCCTCATCCTTAGGTCGGTTATGAGGGATCCTAGTGCCACGGCCCAGCCCTCTCTCACACGACATCTATATAGCTGGCCTCCGACATCGTGTCGGTCAAAGGACCCATCGTCCCGGGCCAGTGTCGTGGACAGTGTCGACGTACCATACACCCCTAAAACCTTTCTCTGGATAGATCTCTTAAGAATAGAGTTTGGATCAATAGACATCAAGGTCCTATACCGGTCTAGACTTAGAGTATACCATACTTAGAAACTATATAACCCCTTCTCTAGATGAAGCCATGGATAATGGATACTCATTTTGCCAAGTCATAGAATCATCCTTATTGCTAATATCATAATATATCTAGATTTAATCTATACTATAGGCTCAAAAAATTCCCGTCCCGTAAATTGCGTCCAAGCGCGGCATACCTTTTAACGTCAATTTCTGACGTGCCCTCTCTACAGGCATATTAGCTCCTGTAAAGACTACGCCGTCCGTGTAACCCTTACATCGTGCTTCATATCCCCTGGTGCCGTTGAAGCCGGCAAACAAGCAAATGAGTCATGGCCATTGCTATTATAATGTCCTTGCTAGTCATGATGCTACACTGTAACATGGCTTCTTTCCTAGTTACACATGACTAGAGTACTACCTCTATAAAGCTTTGCAGGCCCGAGTTTCTGACCCACAGTATAGCCAAATCATCCAATATATTGTAGGATTCGACAAGTCATGGTTGTTATTTTCGGTACAATCAAGAGTCTCGAAACTTCTCTCCCGTTGCTAGAACTAGACTAATTTTCCCCCTGTCCACACTTGACGCTAATAGGTGGTGTCTTTACACCTCGAAAAAGATAAGAGGGTCGAACAAGGCCTTTTCTGTATTTTATTTCTATACGTCGCGCGACCATCTTTTTGTTGTCGCGCGACTCGTAGAAACTATAACTAATATAAGCGACACGCAGCCTATACTGTTTGATATAGATTCAAATTCAGAATACTAGCATTAAGGGGAATAGCCTCGCCAAGATTGACACTCTTGCGTCAGTCTCTACAAAAGACATCAATGTCGTGGATCATGGCTTCCTGGTTGACAGCGAGGTCTTGTGCTTCAAGATGTGAAATGGTTTCTCGCAATAGATATCTACTTTCAACTTGTTGGACGGCTTCTTATTCAACATGACTTTGTTTTGACGCTTGAGGTGAAGGTCGTGGTAGAGAGCGTCTTGGACGAAGGTCACAGAGGGTAGGCATGGCTGGTATTCACTGCAGGCACATCATATTTGTATCCATCGAGGTCAAGGCAAGAATGCAAAAATCTCTCTTGTTTCACATATGCATATGTATGTATATACCAATTACTATACACGAGTATGCACCCATCCTCCACTAAATGTTTCTGGGCTGAAAATGCCGAAAATATATACCAAAATTTCTCCTTTGGCAATTCTCCCCCAGAAACCAGACAAAAGAAGTGAAGAATAAAATAAGAATAAAAATGAAACAAATGAAAAGAAAAATTTCAACGGATCCAAAAGTTTTGGGGCGTGTATGCTCGCGGCTCATATCCGCAGCGCTGCCAGTCGCTTGCCTCTCGGCTTCATATACATTATTCCCTTGATGCCATTTTGTATACAAACCAGAACAAGAAAACTGAAATCATGCCGTCTTTGGGCCGCCATATTGCGCCATCCAATGAGTGAGTGCTTAAGAAAAAGGTCGCCTCGAGCAATGCCAGCAGCACCGACAGATTGGTCCAATCAATGGCAGGCAGAACAAAGAGAAAAGGAAAAATTGTCGGCTCAAGCAATGCCAGCCGCACGAACAGACTGTACAAACCGCTCCTCAGCCCCGAGCTCTCCAATAGCTCGAGATGCCGTCCTGCCCGGCTCGCGACTCATTATCGCCGCTCGCACCTCATCCCCCGTCTTGCTGCCCAGCAACGCCATTTCGCGCGACAGCAGCACTGCCACGGCTGCCCGCACAAGCACAACGTCGCCCTCAAAAACATAGACGTCCCACAGCCTCGCTGCCTCGTCAATGGTCAGGTTGCTCGTAAAAATGCTGGCGAATAAGTCGCCCATGTACATCTCTGGAACAATGCTTCCCATCGACACAGCCAGATGCTCGTACAGAGATGGCGATTTTTGCCGTAGCGTCTGTAGGACAAGGTTGTAGGCCGATGCTTGTGCGCCTTGGTCGCATGTGTAAAAGGACAGGGGCAAGGGCCGGTTTAAAACATTAGCCAGGGCAATAAAGGCCGTCTCGGCATCCGGCAAGTTGAGGAGGAGGAGCGCGGCAATCGTCTGTAAAACTGGCGGTTAGGAGATTGATGCAAGCACAAAACATGGGCTTGTCCCACTCACGTTGCAGCCCGAAACGTAACCAACGTCGTTGCGGTACATGGCATAGGCACTCAGCACATCAACCAGAGAGTCATGTAGCGGACCGCCAACTGTAAAGATGCGCAAATCCTTCCAGGTCCGCTCCGCCACGTCGCTACGTATGCAGGCAAAGTTTCTGACTCGGTTCACGTCGTCGGCATCGCCCCGATCCATCCTGACACGAGTTTCCAGGTCGCGTGCGCGCGCCAGTGCTGTATGGTAGCTGGCGGCAGAGAGACCGAGTTCGTTGCCAATGGCTCGTGTCCACACTTTGCCACGGCTTCGAGGAGCCACGCCTTTCCACCACAAGTCGCGAGTCCGCCGTTCCCGCACAGCCTCGTTCCAGCGGGGCAGCACATCGCTCTCCCAGACCTGTGAGAGACCGCCAGCAGCCTTGTCTCTTGACTCTGCATTTGTTTTGCGCGAAGCCGCACGGCGCGCCTCGGCCTTGGCACTTGCAGCCATGAGTTTTTGATATTGGCGCAAATGGCGCTTCTCCTCAGCAGGGTCTTTGGGAGGCAGCCACGAAGGCCGCGTGCGGCTGAGTGCCGCCTCCTTTTCTTTGGACATGGGCAATGGATCAACCATGATGTCCGGTCGTCGCAGAGGCGGTAGTTCGGGTGTCGACGACTTGACACGTTCCTTCTTAGCATAGACGTGATCAGTACATGTCTGGCTCGAGGTCCATGTATTAGGGCGGCCTGGAGCAGATGGTCGTTTGGAAGGGTGTATATCAATCTCATCGGCATGTTCTTCGAGTTTTTCAGTCAGAGCCTTGGCCTCGGCGCTCAGATCTGCCAAGGCAATGTGCCAACTATTCGTGTTGCGCTTGAGCGAACTTGACGGGGATTTTGCTGAAGACGGTTCCGATTTCCATGGCGGCGAGCGAAGAGAGCCTTGAGCCTGGGCGACAGCAGGCGTACCATTTCCTACGCTTCGCACGCGTTCCTTGGGGCCACGGTTGGGAGATGGAGATATAGACGGGGCTCGACTCGGTAGACGCTGGTGCGGCGGTCGCGGAGATATGGGCACGTTATCGAGGACGATGCCGTCGGGGATATCGTCGCAGTCATCCTCGTCGCATTCGTTTTCAAGGTCTTGAATTGATTTGCGATGACGCGTCGTCTGCCAGCTTCCACGTCTATGCCGAGGCGAAGGGCCCGTCTTTGGCGACAAGACGGGACTATGGCTTCGATTGCGGTTCAAGACGGCAAAAGGTGTTCTGGCGAAGCGGTTGGGCAATGCCAACGACTTGGAGTCGGTCAGCACCGTCAGGCTTGTGCTGCGTGGATTTGACGCATAGATGCTATTGCCTTGCAAATTGGGAGAGGAGCGGCGTGGCTGCTGAGCCGACTTGGCATAAGCCAGCATGCGGCCAGTCGACGACACCTGTGGCACCATGACGGGACTGGTTGACATGTGCCCCAGGCCTGGACGGACAGGAATGTGTGGCGAGAGTTTAGGGGTGGCCGTCATGTCGGTCTGATCATCGTCGTCGAGGCCAATCTCCTCAAAGTGGCCAACATCGGCAAGAACGCTCTCGTCGTCACTGTTGAGGGATTGAAAGGATGAAGTCTTTGAGCTTTTCGATGTGGTCATGCCGGGCGGTGAGCCAGGGCTTGACAGGGTCGAGGGGACAAGAGAGTGCTCGTGAATCATGATGGCTGCAGTCGCATTTCACAGCGAAACCGACGAGCGCCAGTCGGTGGCAGCGGCGAGACAGGGAGCAAAGAGCGTTGAGGCTTTTTTTTGTGTGCAAAGCCGGTAAAAAAAAAAGGCCTCCCAGGTGCTAAGCCGTAGCAAAAGGTTAATTTACAGAGTAAAAGCGACAGGCGGTGCAACAGGAGGCGGGTGAGCTGATAATGACTGAATGGCCCTGTGTTGACGGCGCGATGAGATCATGGGCATAACATAACGAGAGACAGAGACCAGGATCTCCAAGGCTGAATGACGGATGACAGGCTAGACGAAGGCGAACGGGAAGAGATCAAAAGGGGAGGGTAGGGAGGGACAGAGGCGTTGGTGGTGGACGTGGTTGATGACTGCAGCGGCCAAGGTGGACGGATGGCGGGACGGACTCCCCATCCTGGCTAGGCCTGGGTACAGCAGCCAGCACTCGGACCCATGTCGCTTTTGCGCGTGTCGTGCAGGCAGGGTGACCTTGGCAGGCAGGGCAGCCGCGGTACCTGGAGCGCCCGCGCGTTACTCAGTACTACTAGCAGTGGGCATGGGATGAATTGAGCCCGATCGAGGGAGCGAGCGGAGACAGATGCCAAGGGGCAAAAAGGGGGCCTATCTTCCAGTAGCGTTGCCATGGTCAACAGCGCGCTACAGACTCACTACTTGCCTTCCGTCCTTGTCCACCACGACGCGCACCTGTTCTTGTAGCTTTTACCTCTTTACCTCCTTGACCAGGCAGACAGCCGCCGCAACACGCCCACCAGCTCGGCGCCTTTCCACCAAGCCAGCCATTTGCCATGGCAAATATAGCCCGACAACACAATGCCATGCTCCACCTCGTGCCCTTGCCACATGATGCCTACAGCGCTGAGATCCCAAGCCAGGCCCACCCACGCTCCACGACTCAACCAACAGGGAATCGCAATCCCGTTATTGGCTCTTATGCCCTTTTCTCGTCTAATTTTACATGGCTAAGCCCCCATGGCCATGACACGCCACGCTTTGTTTCTCGGCTGCAACAAGCAAGCAATCCTTTCAATGCCCATCAATTCACCCCGGGCCAATATCGTCTATCTGCACTTGCGTCTCGTCTTCTGATAGAAACCGTCACATTGCATTTCTCTAGTTGCTGCGCACCGCGCCATGTCACCCCTCCTACATGCGCTCGCGCTTCCGTGGCGCTGCTCTGATTATGTCGTCCACCCGAAGAAGCAACTGGACCCGTCATGTTAGCACCCACTCATTGAGCCACTGCATCAAGCAAACGCCGCCTTGTTCTCACCTCTGCTGCCTCGCTGGCCGACGACACCACGGCTCTCTTTAGTTTGTAGCTCTCAATCACGCCTACATCCCGCATATCAGCCAAGCCCCCACCTGGCGTTGTCAAGTCTAGGCCATAAGTCGTCAAGCCATCGTAAATCGCCTTGCGAAGACGTGCCACAAGATCTCCAGAATCTAGACCAGCGTTATCAGCCAGAATGGTTGGCAGTTGCCGCAAAGCCACGGCGAAGCTCGACACCGCTGCCTGCTTCTTGCCTTCGATGCGCGTTGCCGCGCCCTCGACTGCCTTGGCCATGACCATCTCGGCACAACCGCCGCCCAACGTAGTCCTGGGCTCGATGACGGTTTGAGACAGTACGGCTAATGCGTCATGTAGGCTGCGCTCTGCCTCGTCCAGCAGCTGCTCCGTTGCTCCCCGCAAAACAATTGTGCATGCTTCGCCCGCAGACACACCCGAAAACTTGATGAGTGTGTCCTCGCCAATAATGACTTCTTCAATAACATCGCAGCCTCCGAGTTTAACCTGTTCAGGATGGTCAAATGTCGACGTAATTTCGCCCCCTGTCACCAGAGCCAATCGTTCAATGCCATCAAAATCGGCGTGCTCAATGGACATGATGCCAGCATCGGTAAACAACTGCTCTGGCCAATTATAGATGAGCTGTCGATTGATAAAGCAGTTGATGCCATGTGACTTGATTTTCTCAACCTTGGCCTTCATCTTTTCCTTTTCTGCCTTTTCCAGTTCTGCCAACTTGCTCGTCGACCCAACCTTGACGCGAGCTCCGAAAATCTTCACCTTGTCCGTGTCCATGGACGTGTTTGCGATCAAAATCTTTGCCTTTTCCAGCCTTTTCGGCTGGTTTACGCCAATCTTCTTGTCAAGAATAAACCCCTCATCGAGGTACGAGTCGTTGAGCTTTCCGCCAGCCTTTTTGATGATTTGAATGTGGCTGAGATCCGAAGACGTCTTCAACCGCAACACAGCATCGCAGGCCAGTGCTGCGAAATGGTCTCGATCCTGAGCCAGAACCTTGGAGCTCAGTGTTGTTCGCGCAATGGCCTGCAAGTCTGAGCGGAATGCTGCAGCATTCTTGCTGTGGTCTACAGCCGACTCTTGCAAAGCCTTGAGCGCGGCTTGGCTTGCTATCCTGTATCCCTCAATGATGGTTTGTGGATGTATCTTCTTGTCGACTAGTCTTTCCGCTTCTCTCAGCAGCTCGGCCGCCAGCACCGCAACCGAAGTTGTGCCATCGCCGACTTCGTCGTCCTGCACCTTGGATATGTTGACCAAGACTTTGGCAGCCGCATTATCAAGCGCAATCGACTTGAGTATCGTAGCCCCGTCGTTTGTCACCATGATGTCGCCCGTGGATCTGATTGTCGCAACCTCAGCATTTGTAGCTAGGGCGGAAAAACGCCACGAGACAACTTACGCTGACTGGAGAATCTTGTCCATTCCCTTTGGGCCCAGGGTACTTTTGACCAAGTCGCCGACAGCAATGGCTCCGACAAAGGCGGCGAGTCGCGCATTCTCGCCCTTTTCCTGAGTTGTGCCCTCTTCGAAAATTTGAGTTGGCTGAAACGACGCCTAGACCATGAGCATACTAGGTTAACTGCGACCCTTGGACAATCAAGAGGTATTCTGCAAAGACGGCCTACCATGGTGGGCTGGTGGAAATGGGTCTCTGCGCTCTAGGAACTTGTCAATACTGGCAGCTTTTTCTTTCAGATAGCTTTGATAGATCACGTCGACAGGCTGCTACTATTTCTTTCACGTGCACCTGCCCTTTAGGGCTAGAGCTGAAAAAAGCGGGACTGCTTCCAGATGTGGAGTCGGCGCGCGCTAATCGCATTCCCCTGATCCTCCCAAGACACCATGGCCTGTTGCGCTGCCAATTTTACTATTATCCACCTGAGCGCTGCTAGATGATGGCGCTCTCCTCCAGCGCTATATAGACTAGTAGTCTAGTACTAATGGATTCGGATGCATTATGCCAATTGACGGCTTACCCTAGATATGTGTGGTACAGTGATACGACTCAAGCGTCAGAGCACATAGCCACTGAAAAGGGAGGCCCAGGGCACGTTCAAAGTTTGCCTTCTTATCATACCTTGGCCATGTCTTGTCTCTTAATGGCAAATATGAGTAAAAATAATGCACAAAATGCACCAACACATCTCGTTCTCCCGCAAGTCGTATATCCGTCAACTTGCTGCATACGTTGAGTGACACTTTTGGAACAGTCACCTGCAAGTATGGTGGTATAGGCCGGTAATTTCTGTCATAGGCCACGGAAAAATTGCTGCTCGTTAAACTTTGGCCCTCCAGCTTACTTGGCTGAACTCGCGCACGTGGAATGGACTGTATGATAGAGGACCCTGGGGCAGGAGCAATTATCCCTTGTGGGCTTGGGTGAGAGACCATTTGGGCATAGTTCCGAATGTTAATGCTATAGGCCTGCTCCGAAGCATTAACGTACTGCTGGGGCTACGACTGGGACTGTTGGTAATGCATGCGTTCACTGTTGTTGCTGGAATGCGCAGCCTGTTGCCTGACAGGCTCAAACTCTATGTCTTTGGCGTAGCCCGTGAAAGACGCGAGGTCTAGACACTCTGATATCAGCCTGCCAGGTGTCGGCGTATAACTTGGTAGGCTTGTTTCTCTTCCTGGTCGATGACTCCCTCGCCTGCCTTCAAAAGATCCCGTAAATCGCCAAAAGTGGCATTTTCGATTCTAGATCACTCATTATCAAGACAGTAAATGCAGGGGCAAGAGCCGAATTAGGCTCGAGGAAGGCTTGAATATGATCGAAGTTATCAAATAGAGTAGAGATAAAGAAGGTTTTAACAAGAAGAAAATGAGTTGGTTACACAGCAGTCAGATCATAAAGCTCAATCTGTAACCTTTATCCGCCCAAGCAACGTGAAAGCATGACTGACGTAGTCTTTATGTCTCGATGGCAACACTCTTGTAACGCAGGGAAGTCCCTCTTTAAGCTTTTAACAAGTCTGCAGCCATAGCAGCTTTCTGTCCACCTGCTGCGTGGCACGATGCACCCGAGTGGCAGCAAGATGTGAACACGAGACTGAATGATGTTTGGAGAGAGTACAGATACCTTCGACCGCTTGGATAGGGTGTTCTCAAGCTTGGCAGCGGACAAGGCCCTGACATGCTGGGTATAGGGGCAAAGGCAAAGTTCTGGATCTGCCTGTCAACGGCAAAGAGTACGTTTCGGTCACTTCTTTAATGTATGCTAGATAATACTGAGATTGATGCTAGATAGTAAGTTAGATTGATGCTGGATAATAGTTAGATTGATGCTTGATAGGTGTTAGTGGTGATATTGCAGCATCAAAAATGGGGCGGTACGCGCCATGGGATTGGCCAAAAACGACATCCCATGGGGGACGCAAGTGTCACGTGATTTGCCCCTCCACAGCGGCTAAGGAATATCAGTTCTCCGCCGCACACCTTTCTGCTCACCATAGAAATTTCTGTTGCTGTCACTTCTGCTTCAACGCGACCGTCAGCTCTTTGAAAACCGGAGGCCTATTCATTCTATTTGCGAGTCTTGTCTGTCTGGTCAATCAGAGTATCTTTGCTCTCTGAGCACGGAAAGCGCCATCATGGCCCCGTCGTTTGACCACCTGCGAGAAGCCGATCTCGACGACGATGAGTTCAACGAGGATGACATTGACATTTCCGACTTGCGCGAGAGATTCGAGGTCCAGCTCGAGCAGGGCTATGACACATTCGTTGTCATTGATGGGCTGCCTCAGGTCACAGAGGATCAAAAGCCCAAGCTGGTCAAGTTTTTAATGAGAAAACTCAATACTGTTGGCAAGGCTCGAGAGGACTCGGTATTCATGCCAATGGGAGACGATGGGAAATCGCTTCAGTAAGCTTTTTGCATCTATACTGTCCACGGTGACTTTAGCCTAATGACTCTAGATTTGCATTCGTGGAATACTCTCGCGCGTCGGAAGCCGCTGCCGCGACACGGCAACTGGACATGGTGCCTCTCGACAAGAAACATACTTTGCGCGTTAATAAGCTTACCGATGTTGATCGGTATGGCGGAGAAGGTCGTATCGACGAACAATACCATCCACCAAAAATTGATGAATTCACGGAAAAAGAGCATCTGCGGTGGTGGCTCAAGGATCCTTCGGGCCGCGGTCGTGATCAATTTGTTCTGTATCGAGGTGAAACCGCCGGTGTTTACTGGAACAACGAGCGAGACACTCCAGAGAACATTGTCGACCGCCAGCACTGGACCGAGTCTTTTCTCCAATGGTCGCCGCTGGGCACATATCTGACGTCGATGCATCCTCAGGGTGTTCAGCTCTGGGGTGGGCAGTCATGGTCCAGACAGGCTCGATTTCCACACCCTTTTGTCGATCTCGCTGCCTTTTCCCCCAGTGAAAAATACTTGGTCACCTGGTCGCGCAGAGAGATTTCTATTACCGAGAACGGCCATCCTGCACTCTCCATTGATGATGATGGCAAGAACTACGTCATATGGGATATTGCAACGGCAACGCCTCTCCGATCTTTTGCGAATCTAGAGCTGCCCAAGACTGAAGAGGGAAAACCACCTGCAAAGCTACAGTGGCCAGCTTTCAAATGGTCGGCAGACGAAAAGTATGTTGCTCGACTGAATCAAGGATCCTCAATTTCTGTCTACGAGCTTCCAAGAATGAATCTTCTCGACAAGACCAGCATCAAAATTGAGGGCGTCATGGATTTTGATTGGGCACCTGCATCACCGCAACGCGATGGAGTCAAGACCTATGAGCAGCTGTTTTGCTTCTGGACTCCCGAAATCGGGAGCAACCCGGCAAAAGTCGGCCTTATGAGCGTTCCATCAAAGCAAATAGTTCGTACTCTCAACCTCTTTAGTGTGAGCGATGCCAAACTTCACTGGCAATCCGAGGCCGCATATCTTTGTGTCAAGGTGGACAGACATTCAAAATCCAAAAAGTCGCAGGCCACAACACTCGAAATCTTCCGCATCAAGGAAAAGGGTGTTCCCGTAGAAGTTGTCGACACGATAAAGGACACAGTTATCAATTTTGCTTGGGAACCACGCGGGGACCGTTTCGCCATCATTACCACAACAGAGCCTGTGGGAGTGACAGCTGTTCCTCCAAAGACGGCCGTATCCTTCTTCTGCCCAGAGAAGAACAAGGGACCGGTGGCGGGAAACTTCAAGCATCTTCGGACTTTGGACAAGAAGAACAGCAACGCTATTTACTGGTCACCAAGAGGACGCTTTGTGGTAATTGCAACAATACACAACCAGCAGAGCTCTGATCTTGACTTTTTCGACCTTGATTTCGAGGGTGAAAAGCCCGAGTCAGACAAGGATCTCACGGCTAATCTTCAGTTTATGAACACTGCTGATCACTATGGTGTCACTGATGTTGAATGGGATCCCTCGGGTCGCTTCGTGGCAACATGGGCTTCCTTTTGGAAGCATGCGGTTAGTTGAAGAGAAATTGATTAGGATGCCAATATGAGCTGGTGCTGACAGGTCACAGATGGAAAACGGCTACCATGTGTATGATTTCAAAGGAGAGCTGTTGCGCGAAGAACATTTGGATAAATTCAAGCAGTTCCAGTGGCGCCCGCGACCACCGACGCTGCTGACAAAAGAGGAACAGAAGCAGGTTCGCAAAAACCTGCGTGAGTACAGTCGTGTATTCGAGCAAGAAGATGCGGATCGCGGCGCATCAGCAGACTTGGCGGTGGTTGAAGCTCGTCGCGGAATGCTGGAAGAATGGTTCGAGTGGCGGGAAGAGGTGAAGAGGGAAATCGCGGAGGAAAGGGCCGCTCTAGGCTTGCCTGCCGATCCCCACGCAGCTCTCCTAGAGGCCAAGACAAAGGAAGGCTCTGCCGCGGATACGGACCGGGTAATTGAGGAGATTGTTGAGGATGTGCTGGAAGAGAGCGAAGAGGTACTAGCATAGAGCGGGGAACGTGTTTGACAAATTTTGCTTGATGAGGGCGTACTGGCGAAGTTGAGACGGATTGTAGCACTCGTGTCCACTGGTTGCCTAGAGTAGCCGGCTAGGTATTCAATTTGAGGTGCATGGTTGTACGAAACAATATGACGTGCAATTGATTGTACGTAAGACTTGGAATGGAAGAGGAACCTTGGCAGATGGGGTGGTGAGGGCGTGCATTGTTTCGTGTTTGAGCATTATATGCGCAAAGACTCGTATCGTGAAGGACAGGTTTTAGACGAGATGAGGAGCCAAGATGTCAAAAGTTAGTTTTGATTGTATTGTGTTTTTGCGTGGGTGTCTACTATTTGCAGGTGAAGTGATTCGATGGCAATACTTACTAGCAGGACTATTATTTAAGTTTACGAGGACGCAGAAGTGAACATGTGGCAAATAGAGCGACGGGTTTTTTTTAATCCATCTTGGGCATATAACAAGGTACGAGTCAGATGAGAAGGATACTTACTAGTATTTGGTGGTGTGTGTGTCGTCTGCCGCATTTTTTCAGTCGAGGCCCTAAGGCAAAGGAGGCCAGGGTCGGTAGGGCATTGTGCTAGGCCAGCTTGAGACGAGGCACTGTACCGGTGGAGAGCCAGGTCAAAGTCGCTGGGACGCAAGGGAAACGGGGAAAAAGCTTGCGCTCCAATGTTTTGCGTGCCCCAGCCTTCCGTCTCACCGGTGACTTGAATAGTGGCCCTATCAAGGTAGGGGGCGTCTGCCGGTGTGTATGAGAAAAAGTGGCTAGCGGAGGATGGATGGAGGATGGGAGGTGGATGAGAGGCGGACACAGTGCGGCGGAGAGTGGGCGCCCACAGTGGCGAGCATGAGCCCTGGGACGGGCAAAAGTATCCGAGCGAGCACAGCCAGTATTGACTCGCAGCGGGGAAGGGGAATAAAAAACGGCAGCAGGCGCTCACGAAGGGCAAAAACTTTTGGCCTCGTCAAGACGTGGCGGTGGAAGAAACTTGTTGTTGGCAGCTCATTCCATTGCTTGGCGGCAAAGGGCAAAAGGTACATAGCTTGACAAAGTCGCAGTCAGCAACTTGCTGCTTGGGGCTGCTTGGGCGAGGCATTTGGACTGCGCCCTCGGGACCAGCACATTATCATCATTACCATTATCATCATCATCAACATCATCATCATCTTGCAACCCGCCGGCGACGACCTAGAAAGAAACTCGCAGCATGCTTAACGCCAGCGTCTAGCATGTTTAATCACGACATTTTGGCCTGCAAAAATCCTCATGTGACGAGCCAGCCAAGCACTCGACATTTGCGACATGGTGCGGCGGCGCCCCAACGATGGGCGACAACAGCAAAAGCTGCTCCTCGCCTTTGTCGTACTCCTGATTCCCTGGCTTCGACTAGCCGACGCGCAGCAGCAGCAGCGTGGGCAGGCTGTGGATGGACAGGATGGGCATAGACTGGGCGAAGCTGGTGCCTTTCGGGGGCGGTTTGCTACACCGCTGCACAAGGGGCCAAGCAAGGAGGCAGCAGAGGCAGCAGGACGAGAGGACAAGGTCTTGACGCTAGAGGCCGTCTTGGGTCAGCATGAGCGGCTTGGCCAACGGCCCCGCTCTCGCCAGGCGGCCAAGAAGGCGAGCGACAGAGCAAACACCAATAAGAAGCAGATAATCGTACCCGACGATGCGAGCGCCCTCGCAACTTTGGCTCCGGCCCAGGCCGTTCGAGCACCATATTCCTCTAGACGCCACCACGCACGCCACGTGCCGACGACGGGAGTGGCGTCGCCGCAGAGCGCGCGCAGTCTAGAGGACTGGGAAGTAGAAGACTTTGTTCTTTTGGCGACCATCGATGGAGACCTTTATGCCAGCGACCGCAAGACGGGCCAGGAGCGCTGGCATCTCGAGGTCGATCAGGCCATGGTGGAGACGGTGCACCACCGCGCCAACAGTTCGGTGCTTGACGATGACTACAGTCCCGTGGACCATTATATTTGGGCTGTTGAGCCCAACCGCGACGGCAGCGTCTATGTGTGGACGCCCACGCCGGGCTCGCGGCCTCGGGCCACGGGCTTCACCATGAAGCGGCTGGTGGAGGAGCTGGCACCGTATGCTGGCGAAGAGCCGCCTGTTGTCTACACGGGCGACAAGAAGACGACCATGATTACCATTGATGCGGCGACGGGCCGCATCATCAAGTGGTTTGGGTCTACGGGGTCCCACGTCAACCAAGGGGCGAGCTGTCCTCGGCCAAATGCCTTGTATGGCAACAAGGAGACTGAAGAGTGCAGTCCGACGGGCAGCATTACGCTGGGACGGACCGAGTACACGGTTGGCATCCAGCGCCGCGATGGGCTCGCCATTGCCACGCTCAAGTATGTGGAATGGGGCCCCAACAACTTCGACAATGACCTCTTTGACCAATACCACGTCTCGCTGGATAGTCGGTACATTACAAGCCAACACGACGGCAAGGTGTACGCCTTTGACTATGCACGCGCCGGCCATGCGTCGCCCATGTTTAGCCACAAGTTTTCGGCACCCGTTGTGCGCGTCTTTGACGTTTGCCGCCCCTGGGATGCGCCGTCTGAGAGCAACCCAGACCTTGTTGTACTTCCTCAGCCGGCCATGCCATCACGGGATGAAAGCATTGCCCGGATGCGCAGCAACAGCGTCTTTCTCAATCAAACAGAGGCTGGCAGCTGGTATGCCTTGTCTGGGCGCCAGTATCCGCTCATTATTGATGCTCCACTGGCACAGGCATCTTTTCCTGGATGGTGGGATGTGGCGGTGGCCTGGGACAGCGTCAGCGAGGCCAAGGTGACAAAGGCCTTGGTGGGCACGCATGCGCTCGACACGTTGGGCAGCAATGGGTCACAGCAGCCGCCAGGGCTCCCTGCTGGGACTATTGGCGCAGGGCAAGACGAGGCGGAGCAGGATGGCAGCTCTGGGAGGGTGCCTGCAGAGGCATGCCATGAGCCGACCATTGCCAACAAGGCCAAGCGTGTTGCGCAGAGCGCGTGCAAAAGCGTGATTGATTTGATCAAGAACCCCATTCTTTTTGTCATTTTCCTCACAGCGCTCTTGTATAATGAGGACAAGTTGCGGAGGGCGTATGAGGGTTGGCGATTACAGGGGAAGCTCAAGGACAGCATTTTGTGGGTCAAGTTGGCCTACAAGGACAAGGACAAGGACAAGGACAAGGACAAGGACAAGGACAAGGACAAGGACAAGGACAAGGACAAGGACAAGGACAAGGACAAGGACAAGGAAAACAAGGCCAAGGCGGACCGGGGCGACTTGGACGGCGCGGCGAGGATGGAAGGCGGCCAGCAAGCCGAGACCAACGAGGTAAAGCAGGGACGGGCGTCACAGACACAAGGTAGGGCTGAAGAAGAGGCGGGAAAAGCAGAGGAAAATGGACATGGGCAGGAGGAGCGTGGCGAGGGCGGTGGGCAGGCCAAGGAGGGCGAGGCAGCGGGCAAGAAGAAGGCACACCGGGGCCGGCGAGGCGGGGTCAAGCATCGCAAGGGCCGAGCAAAAGAAGCAGCGCAGTCGACGGAAGAGGATGGGGGCGCAACAACAGTGGAGGAGGCAGTCAAGAATGCGCAGAGACTGGGCGAGGGGCCTCGTCTGGAGCCGGATGTCATGACGGTTGCCAACGACATGGAGGCGGTTACGGGGCCCATTATCCGCATGGGCAACATTGAAGTGAATACCGAGGTGCAGCTGGGGACGGGCAGCAACGGGACAGTTGTGTTTGCCGGGCGCTTTGACGGGAGGGAGATTGCCGTCAAGCGCATGCTGGAGCAGTTTTGCGACATTGCGTCGCAGGAGACGCGGCTGCTGCGCGAGAGCGACGACCATCCCAATGGTGAGGCGGCGCCCCATGGCCAGTCATGAGTGTTGAAGGGTCTTTGTACGTAGGTGCGGTAAAGAGGCTAACGGGCGACAGTGATTCGCTACTATGCCCAGCAGTCGCGGCAGGGCTTCCTGTACATTGCGCTGGAGCGATGCGCGGCGTCGCTGGCGGATGTGGTGTCGCGGCCGCATGCCTTTGGCCAGCTGGCGGCAGCTGGCCGACGCGACCTGCCGGCGGTGCTCTACCAAGTGACGAGCGGCATCAGCCATTTGCACTCGCTGCGCATTGTGCACCGCGATCTCAAGCCGCAAAACATCTTGGTCAACATGGCCAAGGACGGCAAGCCGCGGCTCGTTGTGTCCGACTTTGGCCTTTGCAAGAAGCTCGAGGGCGGCCAGTCGTCGTTTGGCGCCACCACGGGGCGTGCCGCTGGCACCTCTGGCTGGCGCGCGCCCGAACTGCTGGTTGACGACGAGGCGCGCGCCACGGGCATGGTGGACGCCAGCACCCATAGCGGCGGCTCTGGCTCGCTGGCCGTGAGCGACGGCTCGCCGCGCCGCCGCGCCACGCGTGCCATTGACATTTTTTCCCTCGGCCTCGTCTTTTTTTACGTCTTGACCAATGGCTCGCATCCCTTTGACTGCGGCGACCGCTACATGCGCGAGGTGAATATCCGCAAGGGCAGCTTCAATCTGTCTCCCCTCGACGCCCTGGGCGACTTTGCCCACGAGGCCAAGGACCTTGTCGGCGCCATGCTTGCCGCTGACCCGCGCCGCCGCCCCTCTGCCCTGGTCGTCATGGCCCACCCCTTTTTCTGGCCGCCCCGCAAGCGCCTCGCCTTTTTATGCGACGTGTCTGACCATTTCGAAAAGGAGCCGCGCGACCCCCCTTCGCCCGCCTTGCTGGCGCTTGAAGCCCACGCCCCGCTCGTTACGCGCGCCGATTTCCTCAAGTACTTACCCCGAGAATTCCTAGACTCGCTCGGCAAGCAGCGCAAGTATACCGGCTCGCGCCTCCTCGACTTGCTGCGCGCCCTACGGAATAAGCGCAACCACTATGAAGACATGACGGATGCCCAGCGCCGCCTCGTTGGCGCCCTGCCAGATGGCTACTTGGTCTTTTGGACCGCCCGCTTCCCGCTCCTGTTGCTGACGTGCTGGAATGTCGTGGCTGCGGTGGGCTGGAAGGAGACGGATCGCTTTAGGGATTACTACGAGCCCGCGGGTTTGTGAGGCGAGAGTGCGCCTTGTTTTGCGTCTCAAAGAGTATGGGAAGCAATTTTTTTGGGGGTGCGCAATGTCGAGGTTTGGCCTTTTTTTTCTTTTTTTTTTTTTTTTTGCATGACGAGCTTTTGATAGAGAGATTATATATAGCAGGCACCTTGGTCGTAGCGAGTCTTTTTTTTTTTTTTTATAGAAACAAACTACCCAAAGACTTGTCGTACAAGGCACCTCCTTCACCCCCACTGAACCAAGACGCGCTTACCCCTTTTCCCACCTCGTCGCGGCTTCTTGTCCTCGCCCTCTGTCTCCTCGGCCTGCGACGTGGCAGCAGCAGCGCTCGCTGAGCCGGAACCCCATGAAAAGCCCGTGTCTGCATTGCCATAGTCTCGACGCACGCCTCTTCCCGAGCCGTAGCCGAAAATGGTTGTGGATGGCTTTGCAGCCGCGGGCAGTGCGGGAAAGGCTTCTGTGCTGGGCGAGCCCGAGGCCCAAGAGGGCCGTGGCACTGAAGGCGTCCTTGCTGGCGGAGGCGTCGAGGTGCGAGCCGGCGTCGAAGCGGCAGCCAGGGCAGGAAACGCGGCGGCGGGAGCAGGAGGCGCGCCGAGCCGGGTGCTATTCTTGAGTCTGAGAACTCGTGTCGAGTGAAGCTGCGCAGGCGCTGCGTTTGGCACAGCGGGATTGGCCGCCGCGGCTGCAGCCCAGCCCGACGAGGCTGTGGTGGCGCCGTGCATGCCGCCAATGCCTGGCAAGCTGGGATAGTCGTCATTGATGGCGCGCCAGTCGCGCCAGGCCGACCGCAGTCCATCCGCGCGCGCTCCATCCTCAAACAAGTCTGCAATCTCGCGCACCAGCGTGGCAAGCGCATTCGACGACGCGTCTGCAAAGAGCGTTAAAAAGGCGTCGAGCAGCTGCGGCGCCGAGAGCCGGCCGCCATTGTACGAGGATATGAGCTGTCGAAACTCCGCCACCTTGGCCGCGTCGTTGCCGACAAGGCTCGTGGCCCGCTCAATCACGGCGCTGTGCCGCACAATGCGCGCGTGCTCGCTGCTCGTGTCAGAGATGCTGAGCGTGCCGCCTGAAGATGCCGCCCGCGCAGTCGACGAGCTGCTAGGCCTTGATGCGCTTGCTTGAGCCGCTGTCAACTCTTGGCCAAAGGAGCGGCTCGATCCCGACTGCGCAGAGTGAATGGCCATTTGCCGCTGAAAGGCCAGTTCGTCGCGTCGCAATGGCTGCGCCGACACGGGCGCCACAGCTTCCGCATTGGCCTCTCTCCCTCTCCCTCTCCCTCGCCCCCGGCCGCCCTCTGGCCCATCTCTTGCGCCTCTGCCGCCACTGCCTGCTGCCCCCGCCCCCCCTCGTCTCCGCTCCTGCTGGTACGACTGCCTCAGCGCAAACGACGACATGTCCACCAGCCGCGCGTCTCGCCCCGTGGCCTTGCCGGCATGCTCGCTCAAGTTGTGTGCCTGGAGATCCATCTCAGACTCGAAAACGACAAACTTCTTCTCCATGCACTCCCTATCCAAACACAGATAATGGTCCCGTCTAAAGTGCTGCTCCAGCGCTTCATAATTCATAAAGTAGTGCGGCTTGCGCGAGTCGCGCCTGTCGCAGATAAAACAGCGTTCGTGCTTCATCCTGCAATGCTCATAGAGCTTGTCGTCGTCGTAGAAGCGCTCGCCGCAAAACTCGCACAGAGGGTGGCCCTTGAAGCCCGTCGTCTGGCCAGCACTGTCGGCATCTCCATGGCGCACGTGCTTCTCCAGCTCGCGCTCGGCAAACACCTCGTGCTCGTGCGTAAACACCTTTTTATTCCGTGTGCACAAATCACACATGCGCTTGCGGTGCGTCGACTTGACGTGGCGGTGAAGGTCGGGCCACCCAAGCCCGGCAAAGTCGCACGACCCATCGGGACAATTGTATCGCAGCAGCAATACCGTGTCGCCCACCATGTCCTCTTTTGCGTACTTGATGCCAATGTTGCTGTCCGTCGTCGAAATGTCCGCGTCGCCGTAGTCCTGGAATCGCTTTTCGGCATCGTCGGTGAAGATGACAAACGGAGCTGGCGTCTAATGAGTCTAAGCATGGTGCCCCATCGCGCTTAGGCAAACGCTTGGAAACAGACAAGAGGCACTCACTCGGCAATGGGCACAGTCCTTGGTCTTGTAGAGAGCTCTCATGCGCAAGCCGCAAATATGGCACGTTGTGTGGTTGCAAGGCGCAATCGAATAGTGCGCAACTGGATTGGCGCAAATGAAGCAGATCTCGGCTTCGTCATCATGGTTGCCGCCGTCCACGGTCAAATTGCTACCACCAGCAGACGCCGCAGCCCCAGCAGCTCCATCTCTCTCTGCGCCTTGGTGCTTGACCCTGGCCCTTGCTGCTTCGCTGGCCACGTCTTGAGCAGCTGGATTGAGCGGCTGAGCCTGCTCACCGCCACCGTGCCCGTTGGCGCCTCCTGCCCGCCCCCGACGTGAAGACCGACCTCTGTTTTGCCGTCCCCTGGAGCCTCCACTTCGTCCAGAGCCGGCCCCCCCTTCAGCTCCAGCCATTGCAGCAGGATAAAACTGTGGCCCGGATTTGACCTGCTCAACGTCTTGAGTCCAGTCTAATCGACTATCGGCGCGCTTTGTCTGCTCAACTTTGCCTCGCAAAAAGTCTTGGTTTGTCACTCATGGGGCCATGTTTCTTAGCCCAGCCAAATGCGCACAGCTGTCCGACCAACAGCGACTTACCTTGCTCCTAATCTTGACACAGCACGCGACTGTGTGCCACGTACGCGTAATCGCTCAAACAAGAGCAAGGGGATGAGTGAGGCTTTTGTTCTTGCATCAAAACTTGGCGCCAAAGTCCCCTCTTAGCTCATGATGCACATCTGTACAAATTTCGCGCCCATGTACCAAATACCTGCGTCATCACCACCCAATGCTGGCATGTCACTCTTGTTAGGTTTACACCTTAGCCATCACCCAACCGATATTGATTGGGACCATGCTGCAGCAATTTCCAACAAGCGCCCTCAGAGTGACTCATTTCCTACTCATTCTCTCTACTCATCACGCCTCCAAGAGTCAAACGATAACTATACACTGAATTCTCCTAACTTCCCAAATACCCATGCAACCAACACTCCGCAAAAAAAATAAAACGAACAAAAAAAAAAAAAGAAAGCTTCAAAACACCCAGTCCAAGGTATAATTACTCCCCCTCTCCACAAGGTCAATTCAAGGGTCCAAAGATAAGGCAAAAGGTCAACAATTCATCCCCTGCACGAACCGTGCTCCTCGCCAGGCGCTCAGCTGTTCCATGCTGCCAACCAAGTGTATCATAAGGTGCAAGATAAAATCCTTGGTGAAAAATATCGAGACCCAAAAAAAAAAAGTATTGTAAACAGGCAAACATGTTTTCAAATATGCTCTCCCTCAAGACGCCGTGAAACCATGTGCTCTGTTGGTTGCAGGGAAAGGAGAATGGTAAATAGATAAAAAGATTGGGAGCATCCGCAGATGTCCCTGACCATGCGCAAACTTCGCCATAATGTCCTGGTGCTAGTGCCATGTCCCCCCTCGTATTTATTCCTCGACGGGGTATAGATGATTTCCAATGTCCTTGTTCATGCGGAACATGTCCACTTTAGCTTGCTTGAAAACAGCATGCATCTTTTCGTCGCAGCGAATGGAGCGTCTATCATTCGGGTCTTGCAGGTTGTTGCTCTTGATGTGCTCCCATAGCTTCTTGACAACCTGAGGACGAGAAAGCTGCCAACAATCTTTAGCAACAGTCAGACGCGACGACATGGCCATGTGCTCAAGACTTACCTGCGTCTCGCCGCACAGGTCCGACAAAGTTTCGCTGAGTATAAAGGGTTTTTGGAAGCCTCCGCCGGCTCTTCTCTTGGGTGGGGGTGCCGAGTCTGCACTGGCGTCGACCGAGCTATCATCGTCGCCGCCCACTTTTTTGGAACTCTTCTTCCTGGGGACCTTGCGTTTTTTGGATGTACTTCCTCCACGAGTCACGCGAGACCGAGCCAAGCTATTTTCCTGGGCCTGCAGCTGGGCAGCCAAGCGGGCGTCTGAGTCTTCAACCGACGTGGATCGCTTAACTTTCTTTCTTGCTGGCTCAGGGGAGGCTGATGGATCCGTTTCTCCATCCTCCGAGTTGCCGTGGGGGGCAGAGCGTTTGAGCTTGTTGGTGGAGACGGCCTCGGTGGAGACTGCCGTGGCGGTAACAGCGCCCGTGTCAACCCCAGAAGCGGCATCGAAACGAGCTTCTATGAGATTCTTGATTGCTTCCTGAGAAATGTCAGTAAGCACAGTCATAGTCAAGGGAGAGAGGGGAGCAACAATTCTTGACATACCTTTTGTTGGCTGAGATCGCGGCCTCCCAATTCTCTCTCGAGGCCTTGGCGGATTTTTTTGCGCGAAATTGTTTCCAAATCAGCAGCGGCGAGGATATCATCAATGATGACTGTGAAGCTCTGCAGCTCCTGGGCACTGACTACAAGGCACCGTCTTAGCACTTGGGCTTTTGGAAAAGAAAAAGAAGAAAGACTTACGTGGGGTACTCATGGTGGCTACCGAGCGAGGCTTCAAAAAAAGTCTGAGAGCAATGCTGTGGCAATACTCGAGAAACTAGGATGATATCCCACGAGCCGAGATGATTTGTGATGAAACGATGGAAATGAGGCGAGCTGTCCTGGAAGACAGGGTCGGAGAGGGCGCCAAGTTGCAGCGGACGGTACTGAATGCCCTACAGCATAGCCGGTGGCTGGTGGTGTAGATTTGCGGCTTCTGGATGCACAGGTGACTTGCAAACAAGTGATGGAGATTAATGTTGAGCGCAAGACGGACAGAGAGAGATGGTAAGAGGCTTGCAAGGTGCAAGATGGATTGGATAATGTGCAATCAAGAAGAGAGTGTCTGTGGAGAGAGGGAGGCGGGCAGTCGGCCTTGGTCCCTTTTGTTGCCCAGGTCCAAGAAGGCGTATCAAAAACAAGCTCTCGGGTGTCTGGGCAACGCAAGTGGGAGTAGCCGTTGCTTTGCAGGTCACGGATGCCGGGCCAGAGTCAAGGCTATTTCGAATAATGGGGCACGAGCGAGCAGAGGTGGCACCGGCCAAATGGTGGAGGGCCGAAAGCGACGGGAGAAAAAAAGACGAGGCTCAGGCTCGGCCAAGCGACCAAGGCGACGACGACTGGCCTCAAGCAGCGTCAGACGAGCCGGGACAGCGAGACGAGTAGAGTCGAGGCGTCGCGCAAAGCGGAATGCTTCGTATCGGCGTCGATGCAGGGCCACGAGCCGAAGCGGAGGCAGCGGGAAAGGTTAAGAGTGTGGTGCAAAGTGTGGCTGGAGCCGCAAGGCACATCGCCGCAGAAGTCGTGAGGCTGCAGCGTGTGGGGTTCGGGACGGCCAGCCGGAGCCTGTGCCCTGGTGCGCGTGGGCAGGTCAAGCCACTAACGAGGCTGCAATCACGGGATGACAGGACGCCAGCCAGCATCTGTGCTGGGGACAGCGGCGGCTCCCGCAAGAGGGGCCGCCAATCACAGCGCTGAATTGGCAGTAGCCTCGTCACGTGTGAAATCCTTGTGCCAGAGCTGGTGGCCAGTTTAGCGGCCAATCAAGTGTCATTTGCCTTGCTCGTCTTTGATTCTTCCCTTTGATTCTTCCTCTCCAAATAAACAGCCTTTACAAGACACTCTAAAAAGGCCTCAGCACCGCAGATAACGGCACACGCGTCCCGACCACTGCGAGCATCCTTTATACACCCACATGCCCGGCGCGTTGCCCGCCCCGAGGCCCTCGATGGCATCGGCCAGCTTGGGGCCCATGCCCTCGCCCTTGATCTGCCCCAGTGCATACATGTATGTCTTGAAGGAGAAGAGCAGGGCCCGCGTCTTGGGTAGACGCGTCAAGGTCTGCAGCTCGACCCTAAGAAAAGTCTAAAGCATACCCGTCAGCCAGACACCTGCAATAAGCTTTAATCGTACCTTTGGGGGGCAAAAACCTTTTCCAAGTCGACGTGGTGATGCTCGCCCAAGTCGTCCACCTCGGTGGGCTTGTGCTTGTTTCTGCACAGCTCGTCATCGGCTTGTACCGTCCACTATGCGTCAAACCCTTAGCCATACGCCATGCCAATCCCACTCACCACGTCTTGCTCTCACGTTCAGCCGCTTGACGCTTTTGCCCACCTGCACCCTGGCAAAGAAGCGCTCCATGCTCGCTTCTATCTTGTTATATGACGGCACTGGCGCATGAATCTCGCTTAGCAGCTTGTCCAGCTTGGACGACGGGTCAAAGCCCGCCGGGAAGCAGCACACGAGAGCGACGCTGCGGTGTCCATAAGGCGTCTCGTGCAGCAGGAACAAGTCTTCCTCGACTGTTTCCCCAAGCACGCGCAACGCCTCGGCCGAGTCTGCGTCAGCCTTGGTTGGATGCGTGGCCCGTGTGGCCAGATTCTGCAGCTGTTTTCCATCTCTGCATAGCTGGAAAACTGTTGGGTATCTGCTGGGCAGGTAGCTTGCCATGAGGAAGCCGTACAGCTCCTCGAGGGCCTCTCTGCCATGGTCAACGCATCCGTGCAGCTGTGACCCAAGCCTACGGATGAGGCTTCTTCGAAGCTTGATGCGGTCGAGATAGTCTTGATCAATGGTGATGAGATCAGAGGGCTTGCTCGACTGGAGCGCTATTTCGGCCTTGTCAAATTCTTGACTCTTCACGCTGACTGTCCTAGGCCCAGACGCACCCATAGTGATGTTATATATAGGTTTAAAGGGCCGGTACTTGCGCTGCGCCGTCGTCTTCCAATCAAACCAGTGCAGAGGCTCAATGGTCAAGTCGGGCCGCGACTGCGACTGACGTCCATGTCGACCCTTGTTTATTGCCCGCCGTCCCAACTACACAAGAAAACCATCAGCAAAGGCTTAACACGAGCTTCCACGAGCAGTGCCTTGGGTGGGGCAGCGGCAGGGCGTACTATTCTCCACGCAACCAAACAGACAGAGACGGAAACCAGCCCTAAAAGTGTCGCTGCAGTTTTGCCACTCAAGCCAAGTTGGAACAGGCCAGCCAACTGGGCCATTGCGCCCTACGCCAAGGTAGTGTTTCGAAAAGAAGAAAGTGTTTTCAAAAGCCCTTCGGGAGTCCAAAGCACCGTCGTCTCTGGCTGCTGGGTGAGGAGAAACCAGCGAATAAAATCACGCCAAGTTTAATCCGAGCAGCACGACGCTTGTTCCATGTGCATGCCATGCGTATCTATGCAGGGGACTTTGTTTTTAGTCAGCCCCTCATCCTCACCATTTTGACACGAGGCAAGCCCTGAAATTATGGGCTAGTGGTATTTGATATATTCTGCAGCTGTTCCTGAAGCCCAAGTCAGTGTAGAGACACCCCGCAATGTTTATCGTGTTCCAGAATGTTGGAGTCAGCGAACAGCTTCCATTCGCAACACATGTACTACAAGCTTCGAGACATGGATGACGAAAAGGTGATCCGGATATTGCGCATGGAGATCCGGATATTGTGCACGAGGGCCTGGTCCCTTTCTCACAAGTGTTTGGCTCTAGAAGCTGAGTATGATTGCGCCATCCAATTGAGACTAGCCGTTTTATTTAAATACCCTCTCCCGCTGAACACGTAGCTTGAGATGCCCAACTAGAAAAAGTCGAGATGACGGCTATTCCACTTGATTTTCAGTCCTAAAAAGGAGACTTGAATTGAGATGAAAATGTTGTGCTAATGATGCTCCTTGTCAGTCTGCAAGCTACACTCCGACTTGACCAAAACCAGAAGACAGTTGTCTGATGGAGCATATTTGAGTTTGATTTGCCGTTGCATTTCTGCTTCACCGTCGACAAGGGGCACGAGGCACCGTGCATGCCGAATCCCCTCCGGACCCCAACAATACATTGCCCCTCCTAGTTTGCCGACTCTCCGTGTGTGATGAACACTAGTCCACGCTACTAGCTTACCTCTCACCTCAAATCTTGAAAAATCTCTACACAATTGGAGCCGGGGCCTACTTTGCTCCTGAGTACTGTCAAACATCACCATAGATCTTGAGGCCAGCTAAACCGCATTCAGCATCGTCCTCAACTATTCCATCTCGTCTATCCTGCTCTTACAGCAAGGAAATAGATGCATGGAAACGGATATGCCATTCTCCGATCATGCTTGGCAACACTAAAATACAGTCTCATATCCTCAGCATGGCAGGGAAAATGGAAACATGCTCATCTGAAGGCCACCAGAGGGAATAGGCACGGATTTTAAAACAAGAAGAAAAAAGCTCCAGAACCCTAGAGGTTCCCAACGTGTCCCTGAGCACGGTGTGTTACAACCGAGGCGTCAATGCAGTCGTAGATCCTGTCCCCAGGGCCCAGCTTTTTTCTGTGACGTCTTTTTTTTTGGCTCTTGATAGCTGGGCTATATAACGCCCGTGTCAGTGTCTGCCATTTCTTTTCGTGATGAATGCTTGCTCTTCTTATTTTTTGCGTCTTTTTTATTCATACTTGCCACTGCCTTCACCATGCGTCCCCTCATAACCCTTGTCTTATCCTTTCTCCTGGCCAGTGATGCTGTGCTTGCTGCGCCGCAGGCGCCTCCGCCGCCACCACCGCCGGAACCCCCAGTTGCTGGCTTGGGTCGAACTTTTACGCTTACTGCCAAGCGCATGGACAACTTCAAGCCCAACGGTCCAATGGCCATGGCTCTTGCTTACTCGAAGTACAGCAAGCCTATGCCTCCTGGACTAATGAGGATGCTTAATGACATGGGCGTCAAAATGGCTCGTCGGCCTTCCAAGCGCTCTGAAGAGACAACGGGTGAAGAGGGGGGCGAAGAAGGCGGCGAGGGCAGCATGCCTAAAGAAGGCGGCAGCCCCGAAGAAGGCGAGCCAAAAGAGGGAGACGAGGGAGGCAAAGGATGCAAACCAAAGGAAGGCGGCAAGCCTGAAGCTGGGGAACCCGAAGAGGGCGGCGAAGGATGCGAGCCCAAAGAAGGCGGCAAGCCAAAAGAAGGCGGCAAGCCAGAAGAAGGCGGCAAACCAAAGGAAGGCGGCAAGCCAGAAGAAGGCGGCAAGCCTGAAGAAGGCGAACCAAAGGAGGGAGGCGAGGGAGGCAAAGGATGCAAACCCAAAGAAGGCGGCAAGCCTGAAGCTGGGGAACCCGAAGAGGGCGGCGAAGGATGCGAACCCAAAGAAGGCGGCAAACCAAAGGAAGGCGGCAAACCAGAAGAAGGCGGCAAACCAAAAGAAGGAGGCAAGCCTAAAGAAGGGGAACCCGCCGAGGGTGGCGAAGGAGGGGAAGAAGGCGGCAAGGAAGGCGGAGAGGGCGGCAAAGGAGGCGAAGAAGGCGGCAAGGAAG